>CAJINU010000030.1:730146-969583 GCA_905178165.1 Amoebophrya sp. A25 | reverse complement strand
CGCGCGCGTTACGCGCGCGCGCCGCGCGCATGTAACGCGCGCGCCTTATTTCGCGCGTAACGCGCGCGCGCGTAACGCGTTATAACGCGCGCGCGTAACGCGCGCGCGCGCGTAACCCGCGCGCGTAACGCGCGCGCGCGCGTTACAGTTTTTGCACCTTAGAAAGATGAAAAATTATAGCTTAATAATAGATTCATATTCTTTGAATGATAAAATCAAACCTGCTAAAGAAACATTAAGTCAACATCTATTGGACTTTCAAGTTACCCAAATGAAAAAAGTGCAGCCTGCAAAACAAACTCGTCCTCGATTCAAATAATTTTCCCATTCGTCTTAGCCGCGACATACACATAGTTGTACATGTGACTGTGAGATACGAGTACAACAACTCCGGAATAGCCGATGTCCATCTTTTGCTTCTTGTTCCCACACCAAGAGAAATACACGCAAAGAAAATATGAACTCCTACATCAACTAAATATTGACCGCCTATTTTTCCGACTCCACGAGGGCGAGAGTCAATCGTAAATAACTTAACTACATCGATTTAGATTTAGTGAATGGTTCCTGTTGTGTCTGCCGCTCTCGTGTGATGTAGAAAAAGGCACTTACTTCATCAACCTCTTAAGGTTAGCAGTAGATATAAAGTAGCTAGGGCCCTTCTCTTTGGTTGTGGGTTTATTTGGTGAACCGGTACCCCATAGCGAAAGCGAATAAACCTGCGCACACAACCAGAGAGCGGAGCACTAACCGGAGGCGTTGCACAGGGCTCCAGCCTGCCGCTGAAGGTGAGACCTATGGGGCTGACAGGACGACGATAGCGCCGGCGCTTAATTAGTTTCAGCAGGGAGGGGCTGGCGCGATGGTAACTACCCGCTTCTCTTTTCTATCTTCCTCCGGTTTTTTTTTCTGGTTACTTACTTAGGTCTGCTTCGCAGCACTTACTCTTGATGGCTCTGGTAGTAAGTGCGTGCCTGGGGATCGTAGGAGGTCCCTGGCGGTACTTCCCATCCGTCGGATGTCTCGTCTCCCGACGTCGGCTTTTTCTAAATCACTGCGTAGACCTCACGCATCTAGTTTATGCAAGTCATCTGGTAGTTCCTTTTTTAGCATAGAAAACGACCGCGGCAACACATTGAGGCCCAAACTGTTGAGAAGGTCGGCGCGCTATCCCGGGGAGCTCGGCACCACAGTACTAGATAGCTACGAGGTGAGCACGTGGCACCGTGCTGCGAGTGTGAAGCCTTTAGGGAATATACTGGGAGTCGATGGGGACCACAGCGGCACGCGTTTGGGTTTGGACTTTGGGGCGTGGAGTGAAGTTAAGCGTATCTCCATGGTCGTAGTTTGGTAGTATCTGTCGGGTCGCGGATTCCGTGCTAGACTCGAGGTGAAAGCTATGGCATAAGGAACCCGCGACAGACCTACCTATGGTTCTCAAATGCTGGCGCTAGTTTTGACTTTGGGCATTCTGTTGCGGCTTCCGTGCGAGGGTTTTAAGGTTAGCAGCAGATATAAAGTAGTTAGGGCCCTTTTCTCTGTTTGTGGGTATATTTGGGGAGCTGGTACCCCATAGCGAGTAAACTCGTGCACACAACCAGAGGGCTGAGCACTCACCGGAGGCGCAGGGCTCCGGCTTGCTTTCGGAGGTGAGACCTATAGGGCTGACTGGACGACGATAGCGCCGGCGCGTGATTAGTTTCAGCAGATCGGAGCTGACTTGGTGACAGCTACCGGTCTCGCTTTTCTATCTTCCTCTGGTCTTTCTTTTTTCTAGTTTGTTAGTTAGGCCTGCTCCGCCACAAATATAGACAAGCTGGGTCTGGGTGTTGATCTTGATGGAGAATATATAACAGACCATAGCTATCTTCGTAGGATTTCGCGTAGACTAAATTATCAGATGGGCGGAGTAGGCCGGAACAAATTGGACCTGCTAACCGATCCCGTGCGCGTCCGTCATTCATGACCCTCACCAGCGTCGACCCCCTGGGGCGAATGTCTCACGGATGAACGAAGACGCTCCAGCCCGCCGCAGCCTAGCTCAGCACGGCACCGCCTAAACGTCGTGGGCGGGTCTTTCTTAATCTGAGCTGCATTGCCCTTGCCGGGGCTGGGCCAGGTAACAAAATAAAAAAACTAGGGCCCGATAGAGTGCGACGGGCTACGTGTGAAGACTTCTGTCCGTGAGAGAAAGCCGAGAGTGCCGCGCTTTTATCTTCATAGGCTAGTAGACTTATGTGGCATAATTTAAAGGGGGAGTAGAGCGTCCCATCGCTCGTCCTCGCCGGTCCTTTTAGCTCCCGCCCGCTATTAGCAGAGTCGTGGCTGTCAGGCATAAGGTAGCTCCTTTGGTAGGAGTTAGCCCTCCGGCTTCTGTTTTTCTTTTTGGTTATTTTTTGGTGATTGCGGAACGCGGTTGAGGATGGTGCACGGGGCCGGGGCGAAGCTTGAAGCCCCTAGTTTAGTGTAGCGCCACTAATACGAGCATACTTCCGGGGAAACCTTCGCGATTCTACGCGGGCCGGCTCACCCTAAAGGCAGTTGATCTTTGTAGTGGCGCCGCCCTTTGTGCTGTGTGTCCACCGCTTGCAGCGACAGGCCCTAGCTAGCTAGTTGCCAGATCAAAGCTCTAGCCCTATCCGTGTTTCATCGCCACGGGCTTAGCCTTTGTCTCTCGGGGTGCATCAGATACGCCCCGCCATTGTTCTACTTCGGGGCCGTTGACTAATATGCCCGTGGGGCTTGGGCTCTAGGTTTTCTACAGCGGTTGCCGTCGTGCTTAGCCGTTGGATTTGCGTAGTTGTAGCGCCTGGCCGTTGTGCTTCAGTGCTTGCCGCACTGCGAGGAATATAGACCCAGGCCCCAAAAGAAGCCAGAACCCCGAACGTGAATGAGTGAATGAGTAGAGCAGGACCCTCTTGTTGCCTCTCATTTTTCTGAGTTTTTGAAGTGGGCCACACGCTTGTGTGCATGACGCCGTACATCAAACGAGTAAACTGATCTTTTACGAACAAAAATAATGAGCTAAAGCTAATCGTCTAGGTACAACTTACAATACAGTAACAGACGAAATCGAAAGTAAAGATGAGTTTTATCAATGTTGTCAGTTGAGACATTTTCAGGCATCGGGGTCTTCTTTAATGCCGATCACATGACAGGGTCGAGTGAAGTAGTATCGGATGTTGCTCACTTCTGATTAATGAGCCTCCGGTCCCAGCACAACCGCCACCCATGCTTTTTCTTCGTTGTCTTCTCTTCCATTGGTTTTCGATGCCTATCGCATGGGAAAGTAGTACTACTTGTACTAAGTACTTAGTTGGTTTTTGATGTAGTTGATGACGCTATGCAGCAACAAGCTTGCAAGAAAATATTTGATTGACAATTAATAGAATATCGCAGTAACTGAGAACGCGCTTACTATTTGTCTGATTTGTCATCGGGCTCGGGGACTAATAAAGGTTAGTATTAGAGGAGAGAGATGTGTATAGAACAAGAACGCAGGGTCGAGCAGATACCCTCACCTTTAATCCATTGACGAATATCGATATCGCAAGAGGGTAACCATCTCCATAATAGACATCTATTATGATGACCCGCTCTGCTCCTGCTGCTCCCATGGCCTCGCGAAAGGACGTAGATGCTACGTCGGACTCTGTAGTGGAGATCTGCGACAAAGAAGACGAAATGGAATTAACTTCGTCATGTCGATCTGTAAGTACTTTAAGCTGGAGAGACACATTCGGAGGAGCCCACGCAAGCTGATAAGGTGCAGTCAAAATCAAAAAACGTTGGAAATAGAAAACTCGAATCAACATAGTTTTTTTGAAAAGGGGCTGGGCTGCCGATTTGAAACGGCGCAAACAATTGCAAAACTGAGGAAAAGCACGTTTTTTTTGTCGAAGTACTCGATCGATTAAACGTGAGAGACAAAGAGAAACAAGGTTCGTATTGTTCGTATTCGCGTTTTGCAGAAGGATTGTAATTACACACAGAGAAAAATAAAAACAAACAGCGCCACTGCTTTCGGACGAGGATGAGAGTTGCAGTTAAAGTTTCGGATCGCATCGAGTTCGGGTCGCTACTTGCGATTTTGCTTGCAAAAGACAAGTAGGATGAGGAGGTCGCATAGATATCGTAGATGCAGATTCCCGACCCATTATGTAGAAAAATGTCCCGTGTTCAGGTTACAAACAAACGACCCAGTTTCCAAGATAGAAGACCTCGAGCTAATCAATAGAACTAACTATGCTGGTACTTCTCGCTAAATGATAAGGTGCAGTCACTCACCAGAGAAGAACATGGAAATAAATCTTCACAATGACGGAAGTTCTTGAACCTCACGAGAACTACGAGTCGTCGCACCGGGACCCGGCATTTCCGACGTATCGAATTCCACCGAGCATAGGCAGCATGGAGGCTGAAGGAGTCCCTCCGCGTGGCGCGGATGCGGTGCTAGGAGGAGTCACAACAGCGTTAGCGGCAACCGCGTCGCCACGAGGAACACACTTTCACCAGTTAAGCCTGTTAAAACGGAAGCATCCTCGATTACGAAAAATGACAAACCCGACTGCGGACTTCTCCGACGCAACAGATAGTGGAACGGCGAGTGGGATTCCACAATACCACTCAGCCTATCCCACAACAGCAAGCCCTAGCGGAGGACCAGCATCGACTCCCCTCGGTGGAGGAGGCGAGCTGGTAGAGCTAGAAAATAGAAGTAAAGACGTAGAAGTTGGCTTAGGTTTAGAAATTTTCAACAGAAAGAAAAACAGAGGCTCGCCCATCGCTATCTTTTGTTTTTCGTTCTTTGCTCTTGATGCATGCGCTTCGTTTATTTCTGTATCGATTTGACTATAACCTAGGTCCTAACGAATGCCTGCCCCCCAAGCGGGGTTACTTCCGCTGGTATTGTCCCAAGCACCCGAGCAACGTCTATGGTAATCGAGCCGGTGCGTGCGCCGTATAACCCGGTCTGGGGCGCAGGGGTCAATGGCCCGAGTGTAAGTGCTCACATGCGATCGTCCGGATCTTCTCCTGCGACTGATCAGCCAGTCTCTATTCCTGGGGGAGGATTTGCTTCCTTTCTACAGGAAGATGCAGGAGCTGCTGGTGGGCACGCGGCTACCTTATGCAGTCCTCCGCCGGGCGGGGCAACCGGATCGGCGTCGTCTCCGATAAGTGCGCCGCCCAATTTGGGGTCTCCATCGGGGAATGCGGTGCCACCGTCTGATCTACGTAAGCAAACGATTGTGAGAAGCAACGCAGCAGCTACTCCTGCTGCTCCAGAATCAGGAATAGAAAATGCTCATCCAAACGAAAATCTCTTTTCGAAAGAAGCTGCTCCAGGAGCATCCTCATCTCCGACTGGTAGTGTGGCGCCGCCTTGTTCCGTACGGATCAGTCAGGCACGGTCACAACTGAACCAGTATGCTACACGGTGTCCGCGAACACATCCAACCAAAAGCGATTACGCGAAAATATCCAGTCGAATAGACGCGGGGCCTCCCGCGTCGGTATTGGCTGCACGTCGCGATTCCTCGGCATCGTCTGCATCGGGTGGGGGTGCATCGTCAAGTCCCACACCTGGAGGAGGGGGAGGCGCAGTCTCTTCCTCGCCTGGAAATCCTGGCGTGGGTTCAAATCCAGCTCCCGCCAACACAGCTGCTGGCGTGCCGACTTCGACGTCAGGAGGCGCTGGCCGTACATCAGCAGTGGCGAGCCACATAGTGCATGTCCGGCGCAGGCCAAGTCATGCAGCTCGGGTTGGTGCTAGCGGTGGTGGTGCTGCTGCAGTGGCCTCAAATAGCAAGCCCGGTGGAGACTCCTGTAGCGTCGCAACCGCCGTTCTTGGAGGTCTGCCTCCCACCATACACGCTGCCCGAATTTCCTACGCGTCAACACGTTCTGGTTCTGCCGCAAGTAGTAGTAGCAGTTCTAGCACGACGAGCGGCGGCGGCCGTGGTAGGATTTCCGTCCGGGCGTTAGGGGCCGATGCTGAGCCACACCCTTCAGAGGACGTGGCGGGCACTCCAGGGTCGGCGATACCAGCACTGGCGGCGCTCCAAAGCAAAAGCAATACCAGGAAACGGAAACTCGCCGTTTCTGATGAAAGCAGAGGCGCGGTTGCCGTCGGCACCGCACAGCAGCAGCAAAGTGGACCGACAGAACGCCCTTTAAGCGGCAAGGCGCAAGCAAAGCAGAAGCCACGATATGCGTCAGGCGCTGGACAACCCACTGGCGCTGCTCGCTTGAAAACTAGACCGGCAGCAAAGTCCAACGCTGATGTCGTTCTGAGTGCTGCAGAGGATGCGCAGGAGAACAAGAGCGGCGTGCAGAGGAATCCATGGAATGCAAGTAACCGAAGCGGAGCAAGACTAGGCGGGCCGCGGGGTAAAACAAGGTCTACTACAGCTCCTGCACCAAGCGATGGCTTAGACGTAAATGAAAAATCTGATGTCACAGCGAGTCAAGAAAGCCAAAATCACATAAACGAAGCAGAGGCTAAGGGTAATGATGATACTATAAAGGTGCCTGCCACTGTTTCAGCTTCACTCAGAGTCACAGAAGCAAATCACTTTGGAGCGAGCATAACAAAGGTGGATCCAGTGGGGGTGGAGGATCTCCAGAAATCTATCGACAGTCCAGCCACTGTAGAGTTGCCGTTTCCAGAAACGTCAGCACTAGACTATGCTCTGCTGCAGCCGTCGTCCAGTTTGTTTTCGGATCTCAAAAATCAGCCTGAGCCGGAGGCGATGGTACCTCATGAGGGAACGCAAGAGCAACCTCATACGGCCATAGTGGACATGCGCACGCCGGCTGAAATGTTTCTTCCTGCACAGAGCGCTGCTTTGCTGCCTCCTTCTGCGCCTGCGCCTGCAGCTGGAAATCATAATGAGTTGGAAGAAGTACATGTAGGACATCAACATGTAGAGTCGGATGGCCCGGTGCAAACAGGAGTTGTGGCGTCCACAGCTGGCGTGGCGGACGCGTCCGAAGAGGTGAACATCGATGCTGTAGGAAAGTCATCACTGAGACCATCGGTTGACGCGCTGCTGCAACCCGCGTCAACTGCGGCACCTGCCCTTGCAACGTCGATCGCAGCAGAGGAGAGCAGATTGGAATTGCTCCAGAGCCTGACAAAGCTTGAGGAGGGCAACCTAGACCTGCGGCTGCGTGCGCGCGCAGCCGCTCTAGATCCCTCTTGTGCGATCGCCAGCGTGTCTGGAGCGGACGAAGTTCAGCTGCACGATCGTTTACAATCAAAAGAGGAACAACATACTATAGTGATTCCAGCAGGACAGCACATTGTCTTAGTCGGCGTTCCTCCCGCATCCAGTTCATGCACGCGATCCACTTCGGCGAGTTCCTCAATGACAGCTGCTGCACATGCTGAGGGAAACCCTTATCAGAATCAGAGTAACGTGAAGTCTGATGCTTTTGCTTTACTTTCAAACAAGGATCCGAGGCTGGCTGTTGCGGCAAATGTTCATCAGCGAGATGGCTGTGTAGAAGAGCAAGAACAAATGGGATCTCTGCCAGCTGGAGAACAAGCACGAAGCGAGGCTGTGCGCAGACGTGCTACTGATAGCGCGACATCGCCCATTCTCACCGACCGAGACCTCGTCGAACAAGCATTGACAAAATCGTCTCAAGCAGAACCACCGACTCAGGACAGATCCGGTAGCAGCCATATGGCCTATAAAATGCAGGACGCAGGGACAGGTGATCGTCGTGGTATTTTCGACAATAATCCACTCGGAGGCGCTCAGATGAAAGGATGGAGAGCGGAAGGAGTAGATCCTCATGTTGATGCTGGGACGCAGGTGGGGCTTGTAGGAGAGCACGGCACTTTCGAACTGCAGGAGCCACTTCGTGTTGGGGGAAGTGTGCGTCATCTTCCGCAGCTTGACAAGGACACTCATCGAAGCGATGAACCAGCAGGCCCGCCTAGTCCTGGAGCAACTTACACAACGCAGTTTGATTCGTCGATAGATAATGAGGCTCTGGTAGGCGGTTCCCATTCTATAACCGAACAGCAACGAGTACGAGATTGTGTACAACTTGAAGGTGGTCCCCATCAGCCTGTTGACGTCGCTGAAGAAGGAGAGGATCTGCTACAGCACACGACGAAAACGACTCTACACGGAATGGAGCTCCCAGCTCCACTGCAGCTAACTGCAAATTCCTCGAAAGACGCAACTTCGACATCTACAATGCTGACGTCGCTAAAAACGTTAAAGAATCGCGAGTCGTCGACCGCTACTTTGCCTCCAGCGAATAGTGAAAGATCAGATACGACTGGCATCGCGAACAAGATGGGTCGGCCGCGAAACTCCACTCTCGATCATACAACTTCAGGGTCGTTGATAGCACAGGCTCCCGCAGGTAGCTCACTCCAGGACAATCCAGTCCAGCCAAAGTCATCACCGACTGGCCGAGAGGGGGCGCCCCCAGCAATAGCGATTGCAGGAGGAGGTGCGGAAAATCAGGTATACTCCGCAACGCATTACTCAAATTCATATGAAAGGACATTTTCATCTAGAACCAAGTGTCGTCCGACAAGATTGAAAGTGAGGAATGATTCCTTGTTGATAATCGCAACACTATGTATCAATCTTCATGCATCTATAATATTTCGATAAACTGAAATTAATAATAATAAGCGAGTAACTACTTAGAATAAGCGAGATACTGAAACAAGAGCAACGTAATGACTCTGCTATTTCAGTTGGCTACTCGGGTATCTTGAGTTTTCGAGTATTTTGATGAAGTCACTGATTCGGATGCTCATCAACACCGCGCATCCACATCCCAGCTTCTGGCGCTTGATCCTGAAAGTGGATTATGGATTCCACCACGCGAGGACTCGAGGGTCCCTTGTCCGTACTGTGGTCGAAATTTCAACGAAGAGGCAGCAGCGAGGCACATTCCAAGGTGCAAGGAGATTAAAAACCGGCCTGCTGCCCGATCGACACACAAAAAAGAGTACATGGTTGACAAGCTAGGCCGCAGAGTAGAGGTTGCACGCCCGAAAGCGAAAGCCAAACTGCCAGGAGCAGCAGCCGGCGAAGGAGAAGGAGGTACTTTACTTTTAACGTCGATCATTTCGATTAGAATATATGAGAAACTGAAACATCTCTGTGTGATCATGAAAATAGATTACAAATTGTTGAGAAGGAGAAACATGGAAAATTTGGCGTGCGTTCTACTCAAGGTACATTTTTACACTAACGTTAGGACATGTTCATCATGATCACCGTATTTAGCAAACCACGTCCACGACAACAGCAAATGCGTCCGCAGGTGGCAATGCAGCTCCGGCAAACGAAACCTCCACGGGGACTGGGACTGCTGTTCCGCCAGCGCTCGACTCTCAATGGGGACAAGTCCAGATCCTTCTTTCGCAGGGCATCAAAGCGGTAGACTCGGAAACGGAACTCGAGAAGACCCTGCAATCTGCCAAAGACGGACTCCAGTGGGTAGCAGATGTTGAACATTTTTCGCAAAAGTGTGGTATCATGAAAGGAAGGCTGTCCCGCCTGCTCTTGCCGTTTAACAAAGACACGGATGCCAAGGATCAGGCCAACATAAAAAGCGACCTGGGCTCGCCGGAACTTGATGCCCTAAAGATACCCATGGAGACACGAAAGCAAATGGTGCGCCAAGCCCTGAAAGTGCGCAAATTTCTGCGTGTGAAGGTCGCGGATGACGCGGACATGGATTTGCTGAAAGACAGTTTACAGCTCATTCTTGCATTCATGCAGAATCTACACCAGTTTATGCGCATGCTAGCGGACAAGGGAGAGATCGCGGCGAGCATGCCCTGCTCCAAGTTCATAGTCCAAAAACTTGGAGAGCCCTTCAAACACAAATTTCGCGACGGTCCAGCACAGGGCGGGTCCATATTCGACAACGACCGTGATTACTTCAAGTACTAGAGGTAGGGGTCGTGATCACTGTCGAGGCCATAATCACACATATCAGCCACACCGTGGAGATAGTGGTGATGTTGTGTGCAACTATGTTAGGAATACATAATCAAGGTCATGGTCAATATTAGAACAACAAGCAATAAACGTCGATTCTTTAGAAGAGTTGTCCTTTTTTGTGAATACCAATACACTAATATTTTTTGTATTTCGACGTAGTCGCTGGGTTGTGTTCGTTGATGATATCCTTCACCTAGTACTTACATTCAGGTTAGGTAAGAAGTGTACTGGCAGCTCTAGCTTCTTGGTTTATTGTTCTTGTTCTTAAAATCATCAATATGGTGGATGGATACTTTTGAGGAACCAAATGCAAATATAGTGTGAGTACTTGTTCTTGAGTCCGGTTTTCAAACGACGCATTACTTATTCTAACGACGTATGGATAAGCAGATGAACTTTCTTTCTTCTAGTACCGAATATCCCTTTCCGGATGACCTGATAGCGTTCTTTGTATACTACTAGCTATGAGCGCCCGATAACATTCCTCCCGCTAGGATTCCCCTCCTCCCGAAAGTAAAAAACTAAGAACGGCCTGACTGCGTGGGTTTTGCTCGTCTTGTCTCTCTTCTTTCTTCATATTGGTTTGAAGTGCTAAAATCCCAAAGCTTTCGACTTCAGACCCTTTCCGTGGGATTCAACTTCCTGGGCTCGAATTTTTCAAATTTCGAAAATTTTCCACGTTTTTCCGTCGTTTTGGGATTGAATTCCGTGAGTTTGAAGCGCTAAAGCCCCAAAGTTTTTGACTTTGAGCGCTTTCGCTGAGGTTTAATCTCTTGGGCTCGAATTTTTCAAATTTCGAAAATTTTCCGCGTTTTTTCGTCGTTTTGGGATTGAATTCTCTGAGTTTGAAGCGCTACGAAAATCCCAAAGCTTTTGGATTTTAAGCACTTTCGCTGAGATTCAATTTCCTGGGCTCGAATTTTTCAAATTTCGAAAATTTTCCACGTTTTTCCGTCGTTTTGGGATTGGGTTCAGTGGTTCGGGAGTGCTAAAGTCCCAAAGTTTTTGACTTTAAGCACTTTCGCTGAGTTTTAATCTCCTGGGCTCACATTTTTCAAATTTCCAAAATTTTCTACGTTTTTTCGTCGTTTTGGGATTGAATTCCGTGAGTCTGAAGTGCTAAAATCCCAAAAATTTTGACTTTAGGCACTTTCTCTGAGTTTTAATCGCCTGGGCTCGCGTTTTGTTTTAGTTTTTCAAATTTCTGAAATTTTTTGCGTTTTTTCGTCGTTTTGGGATTGAATTCTGTGAGTTTGAAGTGCTAAAGCCCCAAAGTTTTTGACTTTAAGCGCCTTCGCTGGCATTCAATTTCTTGGATTCGAGTTGTTTAAATTCCGAAAATTTTGCGCGTTTTTTCGTCGTTTTGGGATTTAATTCTGTGAATTTGAAGCGCTAAAATCCCAAAATTTTTGATTTCAAACGCTTTCGCTGAGATTCAATTTCTTGGGCTTGGCCTCGAGTTTTTCTTACGTTCATGGTTTCTTCTTGGTTTCTTGGGTTCATGGGTTTGGGGTTTGTTGGTTTGTTGGTTTTTGTGTCGGAGGTTGTGGGTTTGGGTGTTGGAGGTTGAGGTTTCGGAGGGGAAGTATTTGCTGAATTTTATTACTCTTAATATTGCTTTGATTCCTCTTCTGAATGATTCTAACTAATAAATGTGCTTGACTTCGATGTCAGGCTTTATCAGGCAGCACGAAAAGGAGTTCTGTGTATCGGTATTGAATCAACAAGGTATTTCTATTTCATCTGAACAGGTTATGGTTATCAACGTAGAGCTTCAAGAGGTGTCCTTTATTTGAATCTCTGATGGTAGTTTGTCCGAACAACTGACAGTCACACAATTTCTTCTGTTAGTTTTCTTGATTGACCGGGAGCAAGGTAACTGTTTATGATTCCTTTTAAAGAAAGCGTTCTTGTGCGAGAGTGTTAGAGGAAGATGAAACAAATGACTGATTCACAAAAAGTCAGAGTCGACTTCGCATGAAGACCACTCGGACTCTAACTCACTGGTTCAATGCATTTAGCTGGAGCTCCTGGTCCCTCACGCCGGTGTGCGTGTGTTCTGCATGATGGGAGAAATCTCAGTTAACTCTTCTGGAACTCAACTCAATTTCGATTGACCATGTGCTGTATGCTGCGGCGTTTTTCATTATCGAAATAGTATTTCAAATTCAGTTACTGAAAAAGAAAATAAAATGATATAAGATATAATTCATCAAGAAAAAATGTCTTCCTCTTCCAGTAGTTTCTCCAGGCGGCTCCGGTCGTTTTTCGGCCGCGTCATGCAGGGATATACGCATGCATTGAACACGAGGCCGTACACGACAAACACAATCGCAGGAGGTGTGCTCGGTTTTGGTGGCGATGTCATTTGCCAACGATACATCGAAGGCCACGACACCCTTGATCGCGACCGTAACCGAGGATTCACGACTTTTTGTGCGTTTTACCAAGGTGGCGTCGACACAGCGATATACGGGGCGTACTTTTCACCTTCATGTGGTGCTGCAAATGATAGATGAGGTATCATCAGATGACGCGCTGGTTCAGTATTACGTTTTTGTGAAATGAATATGGATCATCATCTTCCTCAGGGCTAAGTACGTTCTCCTGCTCCTTGCTAGGTACGGTCGCCTATTATCGCATCTGCCGGGTCTGCGGTTCGCTCTTGCTTGCGCATTAGTCGACAACTTAATTCACGTTCCGATTGGGTACCTTCCATGCTTTTATCTGACGCTGGGTTGGTTCCAGAGGCAGAGTTGGGAGGAAATCACGGAAGAAATGCGCCGATGCTATATGGAGACTTGGGCGGCCACTTGCGCGATGTGGATACCATTCCAATTTGCGAATTTTTCTATCGTACCGCCGCAATACCGTGTACTCTCAGTGAACCTTGGCTGCCTTGTCTGGAACGTTATTCTCGATTACCTGAATGGAGACGCAGCGGAAGAACAAAGAAACGCCAGTTCTTGCGACGGCATAGCAACGATCGGAAGTAGCACGAGTAACAAGGCACAATCACATGATGCAGATGATGCAAAATATAGCACGCTCACATCATCATCGTCCAATAGTACCACATGTAGTTCTTCTCTATCAAGTTCAACATCGATCAACAACACAACTCTTTCGAGAGTCATACAGGCACATGCACATGAAAACATAGGCAAGATAAAATAACATGCAATGCATGAACAGAATGCACAACTAGCCCTTGGAGCAGACGCAGTGCGATCTTCGCCATCACCGATATCTTCAACAATAAAACAAGATGACGAGGACGATGAAGACGCGGATTCTGAGACAAAGTTTGGATATATACACGACAAGGCTGATTTTTGGCGCTCGCTGTCAGGACGAGGGAGAGCTAAGATGCAGCAGCAGACAGAAGCACACGATGAAAACAGCTAGAGCGAGGCATCGAAGAATTTAAAAATGTAGAAATGCACGCGTCACGCGACATCAACAAACATTAGCATTTTTCACTGAGAGCATAAACTGTTATGGTTATCCTGACGCCTATATAATATGAATACAAATGGTAATGGTCATGACTGGTAAAATTAAAAATTCTATTTCATCATTGAATGTAGAAATAGAATTAGAAGCAAAACACCACCCTTGTTACATGTAGCTGTAGAAGAGTTTGGACAATTTGTTTATTTTTTCAATCGATATTTAATATTATTATCTATCAATTTCGGTTTCGGTATTTCTCATTCTCGCTGTTTTAGTGGGACTGCCACACTCACAAATGGAAGGAGGATAAGTTTTAGTTGTTAAAAAAAGTAAAAGGGTCAGTTTAAGTTTAATATGTACCATATTTTAAAGATCATCTATGAACTACAACTACCCAGGACATCTTGAAGATTGTACATGGTCCGTTGATCTTGATGTCCTTCCTCATTCATTCATTCATTCTTTCTGTGCTCTTTCTCTTTTCATGCTCACGCACGCGCACCTAGGTCGCGTTGAAACAGCTACCAGCAACAGTGCAGGTTCCGTTCCGTGCCATCTCGACGCACTGCCAGAGCCGAAATCGTAATCGGTTGCTCCGTGAAGCCACCTCAAGGAGCTGCAGTGAACGTCTGAGCTGCTCTCGCTCGACTTGCACATGCACAAGCACTGATATCTCTTGTACGAAACTGAAAATGTAAAGGCTTCCTCAGCAACGTCGACGGCCCCCGCCACGGCCGAATGTGGCTAGCAAAACCGAAGAAAATGCAGATGCACATCGATGTAGAACAAAATGGCATAAGTTCGCTCCTTCTAATAGTAGGAAACAAACAGCACGAAGGCAGCAACTCGTCTCAGATGCTTCGAAGAGAGTTGACGACAATCATACACATGCGAAAGCGCAGTATGGCTAAAAGCAAGACTATGCATGGACGATGTTGTAAGATTTTCCTGATCAGCTCTCTTGTCGTCCTACCTTTACCATCTCCATCAATTACGGTAAGCATAACTCTTCAAAAAATATCAACATGACCGCGGCCACCTCGTCAGCTTCCTCCACCATCAAAAGTGGACTTTCTGGAAGTTATGCTCGATCGAAATGCAACTTCTCTCTGGTGCAGGTGGAGATCAGCGACATACGCGGTATCCGGACTGGGTTACCGCTTTATTTTGTGTTCAAAGTCAACGGAATCCATTCCTACACATCGCAGCCAGTCGCCCCGACCGGCACCGACGATTCGCGTGGGGGAAATCTCATCTACAAATGGGATCACTCTAGCAAATCTTCAAATGCTATGGCAGATCAGATTGACAAATGCTGTGCGCTGCATGAGTGGAGACATCTGAGTGACATTGGGTCTTGCTCTCTTTACCTTTTTCAGCTAGAAGAACGGCGCGGCGGCCAAGAGGTCCATGGTAGTAGCGCCGTTGATGCGATCTTGCAGCAATACAAATCTTCTCCAGGAGATGCAGTTCGAGTTGTGCCAACCGGCAAAGGCAGAGATGATGCTGAGACCGCAGGTGACGGTGCAGGTGCGACAAGCGGTACCACGTTGACTCAGGAGACACGACGAAGTGTAGCATTTGCGGACGATACAAAAAGCGACGTTGAACACCAAGAAGAGCGCTCACAACCGGAAGGAGCTTCTGAAAATCACATTAATGCTCCGGAAAAAGGCAGGGAAAACGGTGATCCTGACAAGAATATGAGTGAAGATGCGGACAACCCTGCAGACACCCCGCGGGGAGGCCAGCAGTCACCTCCGCAACCATTGACTTCGGATTTCATGGGTGGTTTTGATCTACCGTGTTGTGCATTCGATAGCAGTCTGCCCAGGATGCTTGACCACTTTTCTCCTGACCGGGATGACACGCTTATACCAACACTTGCCGATGGTCGGTCCGACGCTTTTCTGAGTGCACCGGTGCGCGTCGGTGGAGGCGATGGTGGAGAAGATGAGCCCGGCGAGTCTTCTGATTCCGAAAGAAATGCTGACTTAATTGCCAACCTTTTGCGGGATGCAGGTGAAGACAACTCGTCATCGGATGTTGCGCAGCAGGATGCGGGAGAGAACGTTCAGGACGATAGCGTAGAAGAGTACAACTTTAGCGAACAGGATGAAGATGACGATGATGCTATCGCGTCAGCAGGGGAGTCAGTATCAATCCCGGAAGATGAAGATGTCATCGAGAGCGGCGAAGCTGACTCTGGTGACGAGGGAGCCGAACTGATTCCTCGGGACACGGGCGATAAAGACAGCCCTGCACGCGAAGATGGAACAGATAACGGCGTTGCTTTTGACTCTGAAAAACAAGAGCCAGCACATCAATACGAAGAGCAGGGTGCCTTTGCTTCGCCGCCTGCAGACTGTCTTAGCAGTTTGGGTTTGCTGCGTGAGCATGACTCTTCAAGAAACCGACATGCATATTCAGATAGCGGCGACGTGAAGACTATTTTGAACAAGAGTGCATCAGCAGCTTCGGCGCTAACCGTAGACGTTCATGGGCAGCTCCTTGAGAAATCTTCCACGACATCGTCGCTTGCGGAAACTGCAGACCAACAGGCGCTAAATCTACCACAGAGACATCAAGAGAGCGAGAAGTTAGAGAAACGGGCGGAGGCGACTCAGGACGAAAGAAGCAGTGAAGTCGACGTCGAGGACAACGCCGATATGTTACGAGGTGAGGACAGTCCTTTTCTTCTGCCATCATCAGATGATGCAGACCTTAGATTCGATGATGAGGACGCTGAAAGCCGACAGGGTCATCAAGAAAGTCAAGAGGAGGACGAGCATGACGCCTTCGGACTGGACGCGTTCCTTCGTGGGGCAGGTCGAGGCAGTCATCAAGATAAACTCTCAATCGGAGGCGACGAGGACGATGAAATGGGCTTAGATGCTTTTCTCAATCTTGGTGGAGGTGAGGGACAACACATGGCAGAACTGCTTTCGATGGCATCATCAGATGCGGGTGATAAGGAGTCTGATGAGCCGGTGTCATTAGATGAAGGATCCCATTGCTCGCAAGCTCCATTCGAAGCGGTGCAAGATGAGAATTCATCTCACATAAGGGAGGAGCCTGATCAGCACCAGCTTCAGCATGGGGTAGACCCATTTGGATTTGAATCGCTAGCACTTCGACCCATTTGCGTTTGCTCCGATTCTGGCGAAGAGTCTGATGGTTTGCTTGAGCGGTTCAACAGGTCGACGGCTCTGCGTTTACCTCAGTCCATTGCTGGTGCTTCAAAGATGTTCGCCGAAGGTGAGCACATGCGCGAACCGACTTTGATGCCTGCCGACGGCTTCTCAGACTCCAATCCACAGCTTCTTGCTACGTGGGCTACATCACAGGAAGGATCACACCCGCATGGGTACGTCGGCCGACCTCTTGGCGTTTGGCGTGTTGCAGTGAACAACCTCGTGAAAGGCTGCGAGACGACATTGCCTTCCGGTGAGTGGCAGATTGTCAGGCCAGGCGGTAGTCGAAATTTCGAGACTCTCAGCCGGAAACCAACGGTTCGAATTGTCGTGCATTTGGAGGAGACTGCCTCTGTAGCGAACGCTTCGGGAAAATCTCAGTTTTCTGCGACAGTCCGCGAAGTAGATTATCTCCTAGACGAAGCGGTTGACGAGGGAGCCCGCCCTCGACCAGGACCATCAGGGGCTGCAAGGAATAAGGCGGGTTTTATTGGCGAGGTTAAACAACTGAAGTCCACGAAGAAGATTGCTTTCTTGCCGCGTCTTGCGGAAGGAGCCAGACCGAAGGAAATCGAGCGCGCAAACCAGTACCTACGACGCTTGATAGCGGGACAGAATGCTGAAATCGAATTTCTTGAGACCAGACTTCAAAATTTAGAAAACACCGTCGGTCGAATACCCGGTAAAAAGCAACGTGATAATCGGGCGTCCACAGTTCATAGTGGATATTTGAGAAGTCCGATCTCTAGTCGTCTTACCGTGTCACACACCGACAAAGAAGGTGCAGTCTTCTTCGATGGACAACATGCGAACCAGCAACTGTCCAAAATTCTTTCAAAAGATAGCAATAGCTACCCTCTGCCGACGCCGAATTCTGATTGTCCTACCACCGGAGCAGAAGACTCTTGCTGGACCTCTTGGCCTCCGGCGTCAAAAGAGAGTACACTACGTGGAGGATCTACTTCTGGTGAATCTCTCTACCACGACCGAGAGCAGAAAAATCAAGATGAACACGACCATGCTAGACCTGGTGCCTATAATGCCGGCGAGAACGAACACGGGGAAGAAGAACATAACCAAGATCAAGAACGAACGCCAAATGCACCTAAACAACTTTACATCACCAAGCAGCTTCTCTATGTGCGCAAATGGCCATCGATTCGTGCCGACCTCCGCGGACAACTCATGTCAGGTCGGACAGTCGAGGTCCTCGGCTTCTTCGCTGCCGACTGGGCCTTGATTCGAACTCTGAGGTCGCTGGGTGGAAGACACACAGGTAGCAGATCAGCGTCCTCTTCGGGGGAGAGTTTTAAAGGGCTGACTGGTTTCGTACAGTTTGTCACGGCTCCCACTTCTTCATCAAGCGCAGTCGTCTCATCGACACCGAATGCTCCGACACTCGTCCCTGTCAGCGCCAGTTTCGGGCTCGGCCAGCATGTAGCACGAATTTTTGGCGAGACTGCTACTCTTGGAGGGGTAGGGGTCGGTACTGGTACCGAAGCCAATATTTCCTCGCGTCCAAGAACTAGTGCTACTACAACTACATCATCCAGGCCTCGCTCTGCTTCCAAGATAGAGACTGGTGCTGCAGCAGCAGTTACTTCGTCCTTGAGTGGTACAACCAAAATGACGCCACGACAGCACAGCTTGCTGCCGCAAGATATTTTCCATGCCCTTGACAAAGATCAGGACAAGGTTGTGTCGAAGAAGGAATTCTTCATGGGAATGCGGAAATTGGGGATCGATGCAGATCGGCTGTTAGCGCTATGGAGGTCGGCAGATCCCAAACAAAAAGGCTTCCTCACATACGACCGCTTTGTTGCGCTGCTGCAAGATGAAGATTGTTTTCGAGCCGATGGCCTGATGACGTGATCATGAATTAGAAGACACTTCAATTCCTTTGAGTCATGCTGGCAAGTTGTGTCTGATCATAAACCTCGCAATTCCAATTTGTAGTCGAGACTGGTAAACAGACACATAAGTACTTACACAGAGTCCACGAGAATTATATTACAAGATACTCATCCAAACGAGAAACACTAAGACTCACTCATGCCGTTTGTTCATGTTCTCAAGATGTTGTAATTTTGTGGCAAACTTACTACGAAAACGTGAACGATCAAGATCTAGATCATCCCCCACGACAATTAAGTAGAACAGCTCGATCAAGTAGATCACATTCGCACGCACAGCAATGCTCCACTTAGCTAGGTAGCGGCATGATATCCACCTCAAGCTCCACCTCGCTCAGTGATGCTGCTGATTACGAGACCGTATTCGATGTTGGTAAAGGTGAAAAGGTCTATTGCGTGGTTTCCGACTTCCAAGATCCATTGGAGATCAATCAAGCTCTACTCCCGAGATCATAAGTAGAATGATCAGAGCGCTTCGCCATTTCTCATCGCGTATAATTTTGTCTCTTTTCTCAGCGACATGATGATGAGTTGAGACCAGGAGAAGGTGGACCATAAGAATAAATTCTCTAACACTCCGGGTGGCTGCATGATTTTTGAAATCCTTATTTGAGCTAACTCCTAGCAGATAGGTATTCGAGCAGAGACCCAGAACATGGTTGTAATGTCCAAACTCCGATGACGTGCAAGAAAATGACGGCATCCACCACCACCACCACCACCACCACCACCGCCACCGCTTTAGAAGAAGCTGCAGTGGCCGCGCGGTCACCTGCGCCGCCGGCGACTGCAGAGTCCGTTCCAGTGCAGTTATCAGCGCCTCTAACTTTGGAACAGGATGATGTTGCTGAAGGTTTGATCCTGGAAGAACCAGAGCAGGACGACCAGAAAGACAGGGACACGTCTTCCCCTAGATCCGCAAATCGGCAGCGAAAACGCGAAATGAAGAGGCAAGTGCGGCGAGAAAAGCGTGCAAAGGTGAAATACGATGCACTTGAGAAAGTCTGCGACGTCTTCGGTTGGCAGGAAGTACTAGCTGGAGAAAGGACGATTTTTACCGAACAAGCTGGGATTAGAATTAGTGGTCTCCATGAGAGTAATCTAGGAGCAAGTACGTCTCCAGGTCCTGCAGCAACCTACGTGGCTCGTGAGGATGTAGATTTGGCCTCCCTTCCGCCTGAAGTGCGCGAAGCATGGAAAATGAGGCAAATCCAACAGCGTGAGCAAGCAAAACGAAAGGAGCCGGCTTCAGAAACGACCTTGAGAGCTTTACGAGACAAAATCCTAGAGCGCTTTGGCTACGAACCAGCGGAAAGTGTTAGGCCCCGAAGGCTAGAATATGACTGTGGGGAAACAGCTCCCGGCATCGATAATACTCCTGCTGAGAACAAGTCGCTGGAATGCAGCATCACAGTTGCACCTGCCAAAGAAGTCGAGTCTCACATGCAGCATATGAAAGAGCATATACAGATACCAACTCCTATTACTTCCTCAAATTCTCCTGCGAGTGCGGCGAGGGAAGTGGACCACAGCACTGTCACGACTCTATACCCCTACCGTCCCTACGCCTTTTTGCCTGCAGAACTTCCCTCAGCCCGCTCGCTCCAGTTTGTCGACGATTTCTTTCGCCGAGGACAACACTACGCGGCGAAGTTTTCGGCGCAGGAAGCCTCCTTACTCGAGCAGCTGCATCGCCTGGAATGCGATGGGGACACGATAGTCATTGATCTTGGATGTGGCAATGCGACTCTCGTTATTTTAGCGCACTTAGTGTTTGGGAGTTACGCCGTCGGAATCGATCGTCGGACGCCTCACGCTAACTGTCAAGGCGAAAGATATTTCACTGATTTCAATCCACCCATCGATTTTTTGCGCATAGAGGACTGCGTCTCTAGGTGGCAAGCGATCTGGTCGATGATTGAAAGCGAGGTTGTGAGAAAACACTTTATCATGGGAAGAAGAGATCATGTTCAGAAAGCGAAACAGATCAAGCTTGTTGTGCTCTGTAAGCATTTGTGTGGTACAGGAACAGATTACTGCATTCAGTTCATGGAGAAACTCTCGCAAATCACGAAAGTCGATGACACCGTAGACATTACGCTCGCAGGTGCTGTTTTTGCAACCTGTTGCACGCATAAGATTAGCACTGACCCTTCTGGCACAGACTTGCGGTTTTTCGTAAAATACTATGGAGCCAGCACCACACACGGTACCAGTGCTGCAGTTTCGGATTCTTGCGAAAATCTCACACGAGCACACGAGGATGATAACTCGACTACAACATCATCTTCAAGCCTTCCTTCGCCAACTAGACGACCTGGTGCAAGCTCTGCCGACTTTCAGACACCCTTGCTGTCTTCGCACATCCCGGAATTCTCGCAATTGTGCCGCTGGGCAGCCTGGCGCAATACAGAGCAGAGCGCTGACTCAAAGCTGAGCGAGGAGCATATCAGAATTGCGGAGATTTGTGACGATGTAGTGCAAGCGATGCGCATGAAAAAGCTGCGGTCCTTTTTCAGAACAGTGCGTCAGATTACCTACGTTCCGACATCCAATAGTATGCAAAATCGGGCGATCATCTGCGAAACGCTGCCAGCGACTGCGGAGAAGGGAAATCAAGACGAAAACGATACTAGGAACAGGGATGTAGTAGAAGAAGTACATGAAACTACTGTGTGCTGCACACCAGTGTTAGATCACATCAATAGTCGCCTGTCGCCTTGGCTTGCGGCTGGCTCAGATCTTGCCTCGCCCTTTGACCTAGCCTCTTTTCATGAGTTGTTGGATGCGTGTGAGGCAAGACATCGCCGCCACCTCCCAGTGACTTTGGCGGCACATGATTTGTACAACAATGATGAGTAAGCACAAGATTTTTCCGCTTTAAGAAGAAAACTGACATGTTCCTCCACATCCTCTATCAATCTATCAGTTATCTTCTCACAGAAGTTAAGCTGTAGGAGTAAAAGCGCAACTGTGTTTATTGCTGAAAAGTGCTTGTATCTTCATTACAACTTTGTTGCTTAATCCTTTCTTGAGGGACAGGGACAAACCAATCAGGCGAGCGATGAAAAACATGGAAACTTTCTTTGGGAGTAAGCAAGGTTCAGAACAAAGTAGCACTCAAAAGGTAAGGATTAGGTTTAGGATGCCGAGTGAACTAAGTCTAAGTGTAGTAATATTGCAGAGCGCTCTTGTAGTAGAAGTAGCTGACGCATTCACGGCCACTTACGTCGTCGCTGAATCTGTTTCGTCTTGCCAGTAGTTTAGGAAGGCTACTACTTGAGACGCCATGATGATGAAGTAGCTGCAATTTTTACTGTATGTACAAAGAGAAGATGAAAAGGTAGTGGGTGTTGTTGGAGGTTCCTGGAAAAGCAGTTCGCATGTCTGTTTCAGAGATAATTGGAAAAACTACGCATCAGCATCACAATCACTTCTAACATGACGACCTGTGTTAGGATCTGCGGCAGACTACAACATCTACGCCACTACAACTGTTTCTTTACATAAGTTGTAAACAGAATAGATTAAAAAAAATGTTACGTCGAGACGTTGGGACACCGCTTCTGATACCCCGGCCATCGCCTATGCTTGCAGGCAGAGCACCGCTGCTGTCACTGCCACCGGCGGCGGTTATTTCAGTCAAGAAAACAGCTTCTGGTGGAGCAGTGGCGAACGGTATTACTCCGTCCTCAAGCTCGTCCAATCCCGTGACGGCCCAGTCGAGCCTTGTATCGTCTCTAGGCAACTTCTCGACGCCAAGCAGCATTCGTGTGCTAGCACTGAAACCCGTCGGAATCGGTGAAGTCGCAAGTACCCGCTCCAGTGCGAGTAATGCTGCGTCGTTAGGAAGTGCTGCGCTGCGAAGTTCTCTCCCATGGGCTGAGGAGTCGGCTGCTGAAGGTGGGAGTGATCGTGTGGATGGGGATGGCAAGCAGGCGTCGCCCTCAGCTCCCGCTGCACCAGCAGTTCTGCAGAGGAACTTCTTGCACCAAGTACTTGCGCCAAGTATATCTTTACACAGACTTTTACAACTAGGGTGCTACGTCGTCGGAGACTAGCTGTTCTTGCATTGATTTGTTCTTGTATTGCGTAAATCGGGCTTCTCCTGGTCGCTTTGTGGTCCAGAACCACACCCACTTCTAGAAGTCTAATATCTGATCATATTGTTCGACTTTCGATATTCAATTCATTGTCACAGATTCGCAGTAAAGCAGTCGATGCAGTCAAGAAATCGAAATCGCCAGTAGATGCAATACCTCAGTTTCAATTTCTTGCATTGGGGAGTTTGAAGCTGTCGTCCGGTCAATCGCTTTCAAAAGGTAGACGCGTTCTCGATCGGCTACCGTGGGAGCCCTTGCAACCAGCAGCCTCGGCGAAACCAAAAGACTTAGGTGAGGGGAAAAATCAAGATGGGGACGAAGCACAAGAGGAGGTCTGAGTCTTGTTTCTTTCTGATTTAAGAAGAACTAGAGCGTGTGCTGTTCCGGACATTCCTCAGGAACATCATAATACATTTTTGTTTCATCAGTAGAAAATGATATTATTTCCACAACTTGTTCTACAATAGGCTTCCCCCGATGCCGAAAAAGCTGCAAACAAAGACCCCGGGGAAGCTGAAAACGCTGAAGCTGCCGCAGAGACCGCGGCAGCTCAGCCTGCAGATGGCGATAATAGAGTAAGGAAAGCAACGGGTTTCGAGTTGCCGCGAGTTGCTCGAGTTGCCGAAGCGAAGGGCTCCGATTCTGGGACGAGTTGCCACGAGTTGCCGGGAGACACCTGGCCCATCGAAGTGGGGCAATGCCGGGCGGTGTGGGTGTAGAAGTGCTTGCTCGGCATGTGGGGCGCCTCCTTTGCAAGAGAAGGGTGGGGAGGCGCTGCCTCCTTTCGTTTGGGATCGATAGCGGCGCGCCGCTCTCGACTAGGTGGCGGGGGGAGAGTGCCTCGCCCCCCCTGTGGTTTAGTTAGGGAGTGCCAAGCTAATTATAGGCTTTAGCCCCGCTGCGTTGCGGTGTGAGCGAGTGGCCCCCGCTGGAGAGGGTTCGTAGCCGGCTTGCGACTGGAGGCTGCTGCTGTGAGTGACATTGAGAAAAATGCGGCGGGGGTTGATGTATTGTCGAGTGGCGGTGGGTGCGGTCTGACGTTGGTGGGCAGCTGGGTGGGCCGGTGCGGTACATGCCACACCCCCCCAGGGCCCCCGCGTTGGGCCCTTTGCGGTCATCTGACTGCCCCCCCTGCCTTGGCTGTCTTCCCCTGGCGGATGCCCCTCGTGTCGGCCTGCAGTGCTCGCCTGGTAAAGCAAGCGCCCCAAGGGTGCACCAAGAAGAAAATCAAGGAGCAGAGACACAATCCGCATCGCCATACGCTCCTGCTAAGGTCTCTCGATGTCTCACGGAGCTGCGCCCGAAGGGCGCCGCGCAACAAATTAGGGTGGGCAACTCGAGCAACCTGAGCAGCCCGACCCGATACGGGTCAAAAAAATCCTTTCTCTACGATAAGAGTGCACCAACTGACGAGAAAGGCGATTTAGCAGTGAAAAAAGGCGACCAAGGAGAGCACCCGCAGCCACAGTCTCCTCCGCCGTTCGCCTTCTACCAAGAGAGCGAAGAGCCATGCGGCTTTCTGCTTGTCGTTGCCGGGAGCAAAACGTCGGCAAGCTCTAGCTCGGATAAAGCCCCAGTCAACATAGACATTTCGGATGAAGCAGGAGTTCCCGAAGATGGAGAGACAGAAGAAGCCGCAATCGAGGTGCGCCAACTTGTTTTTCCTCTATTGTCGATCGCTCATAATTTGAAAAACATCTTTGGTTGATCGTGAAGATTTATATCTTGCCATGCTAGTCGTAGTCGCAAGCTTTCTGCTGACACATTAAACGAACATTAAATTCAATGTTTACTCACATTGCACTAGAACTCTTCCACAGCTAATGGGCAAGCATCCTTATGTAAAAGATGAGGAGTTAGAGTTTTTACGGCGTTATTTTTGCTGGGATCCAACGGAAATGGAGCGATTACTACAAGACCAGTGTCGTTACAGAGGGAATGAGGTTTACGTGCACCAGCATGCTCCTGGAATGGGCATGCGGAAGGTACAACTCCATGATAGGCTTATTTTCACTCGGAGATGATCGTCTGCTTTGACTTTTACGCTTCCCATTTGATGAAAACAACTGACGCGGCAACCTCCTACGTCTAGGTGCATAGAAAATATGCGCGTAAGAACGTCGTCAGAATGTGCAAGATTTTGAGTTCCTCTTTCTGCTACGCGGATATGAATCTTTCATATGTTCCATCTCCTGTACCCTACAACAGAGTGTCGGCTTACGATGGAGGGTGGACTCCAGCGCGCATGAGGAAGTCCATATCTCGTGGCCGTACGATATGTTGTTACAGGATCGGCCAGAAGAAAGTCCCGCAATGTTTTATTGAAGCCGATAAGAATATAGCAACAAGTCCATCCCCGCGACGTTGACGTTGGATCCGAGCGGCAGAATTACTTACTTACATAAATGACCCTTTGCTTTTTTTCTCGTCGATTGAGATTCTTTAAAACCAAGCAAGCTTCTCCTGTGACCCCGGTTCATTACAGCTTTGTTTCCAGTTCTTCTTGTGCCGTATGGACCTGCCTTCACGATGTTTCTGGCTGCCATTCCAACGAAGTTACCCGCTTGTACCCATTTTTATTTTTATACAGTGCTTGACGTCGTCCTCATATTCTTCATCAATTTAAACCGCCTTCATTTCAAAACTTGTGTTACGACTTTGCCTACTTTTCATTTCACTACTTACTAGACTTGAGCGCCCGGCAGCGCTCCTCCCACTAGGATCATCCACCCCCGGCACGCACTTCCTCGACCTCGGCGCGATTCCGCTTCCCCGGCTTCTCCCCCGCCCGACAACCGTCTGGCGGGGTTGATCGTTGGGAAAAGAGTTGGGCGAGGGACGGCGTGCGGCCATTGATTAAAACGGCACAGACCGAAGTCGTTGGCCTGTCGGTGTGCTCTTCTTTTGGTAGGTTTGGCCTTCTTTGCATGCAACAAGTTGCGGCGCTCGAGCTTGCAACTCGTCGGGGTTCCTCTTCTTGTGATACAATCAAACGCCTTGGCTGGGAATTGTTTGAATTTCATTCCTATTGGATATAATAGTCAAAGACTTTGGATCTCCGTTCTCAAGTTTGAAACTTCGAGACATTGAGGCGCCGCCTTTAATCTTAATCGTCCCGCTTTGGACTTTTAGCATGGGGCTGGCTTTCAGTTTTGAGCTTTCAGCCTTGGGCTCTCAGTGTTGAAGTTTCAACTTTGAGACTTCGGCTTTGATTTTTCAACTTTGAACTTTGGGCTTTCAGCTTCGAGCTTTCGGGTGTGGGCTTTCAGCTTAACCCTTTTAAGTCTTAAGCTTACGCCTTTGGGCCTGGGGCTGAGGATAGGGCTGTAGCTGATAGAGTCAAAAAGTTGGGCTTTTTGGGCAAATTTTTTGATTTTAACGCGTGTGGATTAAATTAATTCCATCATGGCGAGGGCTCGCTGTATCTCTTTTTCATTATGATGCCTGTTGGAAATGGAATGTGATAAAATTTATAAACTTCCTGGCATCCCCATGAATTTTCGAAAAGTTTCAACTTTTTGAGTTCAAATCGTAAAGCTTTGGCTTTATCGCGTAGGGCTCTAAATTTAGTACCCACCTGCGCGAAGTGTGACCAAGTCCATCAGTTCGCACGGCCTGGGCATCGCCGTGAATTTTCGAAAAATTGCGATTTTTTGAATTCAAATTGTAAAGCTTTTGACTTTATCGCGTAGGTTTTAAATAATGCACCCACCTGCGCGAAATCTAACCAAGGAAGACCATTACCCACCTGCGGCTGCGCGAAGCTTAACCAAGTTCATAAGTTCGCACGATCTTGGCATCGCCATGAAATTTCGAAAGATTTCAATTCTTTGAGTTCAAATTGTAAAACTTGTGACTTTATCGCGTAATTTTTAAATTTAGCACCCATCTGCGCGAAATCTAAACAAGTTGCGCGAAATCTAAACAAGCCCCGAAGTTTGTTCGTAAGTTCCTAAGTTCGTGACTGAGTTCCTGAGGTCATGAGTTCATGAGTCAGAAGTGGAAGAGTGAGAGTTTGGGGCTCGGAAGTGGAAGAGTGAGAGTCTGGGGGGGGTCGTTGTTGTTTTTTAGTTTAGCTCTTTAATATTCAGCACCCTTGACACGCGCCACCAGTTGTACTAAAAATCTCGACTCTGACAGTTACGGAAAAACCCAGAAGTTCAAATAAGTTGTGAGTCAAGAGTTGTAGATGTATACTACAAGTTAAGGGTTTCCGAATTACATCCCTCAATACCATCCTTGGCTCCTTTTCAAGGGGGAAATAGGTCAACGATGTTCTGAAGAATGGAATTCGGCAACCTCTAAATAAGGTGCCCAGTAAGAACTACTAGAACGTGGTAAACAAAGTAGAAAGACTCCAGATTTTGACTATTGCTTGGGCACAAGTGCCGAGAAAACTAGAAAATGTACTACTTCGTTGTTGAATGTATCAACAAGCATCGACATCGCCCACAAGTACATGATGTACGCCTGCAATTCAATGGTGAACAATACCTGTCGAGAATGGCATCTATTATGCTCTACAGATAAAGGAAACCGCATCGAGTCGATCTTTATACTCTTATTGTTGAACAGGATGAGGATACTGTAATATAGAAAAATAAATATACAAAGCATAGCTACTCTTTGCTCTTGATGAACTAAAGTAATTACGAGGCACCGATGCTGGGCTCCGTGCGCCCTCGCTCTGAGCTCACTTATTCCCGGTATGAGAAACCTTCCCCGATCTTCTCCTTATTCCCAATTACAAACAAGGCTACACGAACGATCAACGATCTACCATGAAGATATTCTTTTTGAAACAGAAATATGTTGCTCTTTCTTGTAGGTGCAGACAGTGAAATATATCTTCAAGAACAACCCTTGATCAATGACCTGATGAATACAAATTATGCAAATGCCTGGAAAAAAATGGACGAGACAAACTTCTAGAAACGTGTTTCCTTTATGAAATAGATTCGATTATATGCATACAGTCGCGTCAAGATCTTCACATTGAAGATTTTTCAAGAGATCAAATCGTGTGTGAAATCGCTGTGACAGGATGAGAAAGGAAAGCGTGCGTTTCATGTGCATGTCATCGCGGTCTGGTAAAACCAGCAGGAGGCAGAAGGCGAGAGGTTTCCTGAAGCCTTTGAGACCACTTAGAGCAAAGCTTTTCATTATCTTTTCGTTCCTCGCCCAAAGCATATAAGTCATAGAAAAAAAGGAAACGCTGTGATCAAATTCAACCGCGACTCTGATCTCAATTTCATTTTTCTGCTTTTGGAAAGCTTGTTTTCGCACTTCTTTCCGCTGAACCAACGTCGACGGCTTTTGTTTTCTTGGTATTTCATCGAGTTTTGTTCTCTATTTTTATTTCTTGTTTCGAATGGATAGAAACAAATAATTAGTTCGGCTTATACTTACATTTGTGAAAAATGCAGCTTCATACTTTTCTGTCCATTTGTTGCTTATTTTGTGCTTTCACTAGCTTGGTTTCTTTAAAGTGTCTTCTTCTCGTCCCCGTCGGGTTTTCCTTGTCAAGAAATAGAGGAATAACTCCGAGGATAATTGATCTATCTTCATTTGGTGCTTCTCAACCCTGTGTCAAGTTGTATCACCAAGTAGTAGGTTCATGAATTCATTTTAATCGCTCGACAAGTAACAATGATGATGCGTACTATAAATATAGTCTACCGATCAGCTCCACCTGCTACTTCCTCACGGGGATGCAGGCCGGCTGTGTTGCTTCCGTCTCTTTTATTTTTCTTGGGTCTGTACCTTACATACTTTTCTGGGTGTATTGTGCCATGGATTGAAGATTCGAACTGCTGCACAACCTCAAGAAAGCGACCCTCAATCAGTTTCCTCGTCCTCACCGTCAGCTTTCGGAGGAGTACGAAATAAAACAAAATTTTTCATTCATCTCGACAAGGGAAGCGATGAGTCTTCGTGTGTTCGACAAGGAGGCTCATCATCATCTGGTTCTCGCTCTACAGATGGACAGGAGGATGAAAGTCATGCTAACGGTGAAGCAGGTGATGATGTGACGGTAGTAGGCCAGGACGGCATCGATACGTCGGTAGATGATGACGCAGTAGGAATGTGATTTCTTCACGGCGACAACCAACATCAACAAAGAGCGGATTTGCCTTTAGGAGATGAGCAGGACACCGAAGTAGAGAAGCGAAGTCTTGAGGCTCTTGTGACCAGTCAGCTGCGGCAGATCGAATTATTAGCAAACACAGTTGCATTAGCGCAAAAATTGGGTCCTCGAGAGCTGGAGAATTTAGCCACGTTACTCGGGCACGCGCTGGAGGAGGAGGAAAACAATTTTCTTGCCGCGAACATTACCCACGATGCTTTGCCAACGCCAGCGGCGAATGAGAAGGCAGGACACCACTCGGTGCAACTACACCAAGTGAGTGCTGTTCTCGGGAAACAAGCTGCGGCTACTGAGCTGAAAAGAGAAGATGCAAGCTCCACAGCAGCAAGCACTAATGGAAACGGAGGTGGGGACGACAGTACGCGTAAGCACAGCCAAGATCAAGTGAAAGACGCAACGACACAAACTGACTCCGAGCCAGTGCTTCCTCTTTGTGAGATGAAGGACACGCTAGACTTGCAGGTCAGGTTGAAATTGAATTTGTTCCCTGGTCAACAACCGAGTGTGCAGGTAGAGGAGGTAAACCTGGACTGGGATACACTAAGTCAACCAGATACGTTGAAACAGGCGGATCCGGATCCCGGACCAAGCAGTGGGTTTTTCGGCCCTTGGTTTGGCTTTGGTTCTCTAAGTAAAGGAGGAGGCGTTGCGTCAAGTGTCTCATGCGATGGAAGGGTAACAGGATAGCGATAGTAAGGATCAAAATAACTTCGAAGAGGGGAAAACCACAGCAAGTTCCTGTTCACTCCCACCTTGGTCTCCAAAGAACGTAGTTGATGGCGTTCGGAATGGGTCGTAATCGCTTTGACTGAATGAATCAATGATGAAAAATCCTTGTAATCCTGGAAGATTTCATCCGCATCCGTTTCTATGCACCCCGAGCTCTAACACTTGTTCTTCCATCTTGTTTACTGCTTTTGACATGTTGGGATTGCCCTTGACTTTTACTTCATTACATAGTAATATTCGTGCAGTAAACGTTTCTTAATTCATCTGCTTCGTCTAATTTTGTTGCATATTAGTTTGCGTGCCAGTTTTCCGGCATTGTTGAGTTTCAAAGGTGTGTCGACATGCCTCTAGATGAGAGCTTCATGAAAATGATGCATGGACGAGGGCGGGTTGTGTTCGTGGATTTTCTACACTCGTATCATCATGGCTCTCGTGATTGCTGCCCAAGTAATTATATATAAATTATATCTCTTGAAGAGCCCGTTCCAGTACAACTATGCGCTGGATTAATACACACGAAATAAGAGACTTTGAGTTGGTAAAAAGAAACGAAGCTATCATAGCCAACGTGGAACATTCCTAAAGTTTGTTGTCTGCAGCGTGAAAAACCAAATATCCTCGAACAACTTGTAAAGCGACAGAATTTGACTGCACGAAGTCGCAGGATGCTACAGTGTCATTGGGTGTTGAGGTGAGATTGCGCAGCAACAGTATCAGTCGCTGCTTTTATCATAAGACATATTCCACTTGCTTCAATCGACTCTCTACTAGAATTGCAAGTGACGACAGGTGATCCTGATCTCCCGGCTTTAGGACAGGTGATCCTGATCTCCCGGCATCTGCGTCGGAGGACAAATCTAACATTTACATCCGGAATTGGATTCTCAATTTGACATGGCACAACGATCAGCCTTAAAGATATTGTTTTGCTGATCCAAGTACTTATTTACTGATCTACCCCCTTCTGAGTTTCGTCAGATGATTATGATTCTGGTACTGCATGACTGAGCAAACGTGCATGACTGAGCAAACCGTCGTCTCTAACTTTTTGGGAATCATAACTTAAGGTACATATAGTTATACAAGGGAAGCGCACGATAGTCTTGATTAAGTTCCGAGATCATGACCAAGTAGCGTACAACAAGAACAAGTGGTGTATAAGTTTAAGAGATTTGGAGACAATTGCGTGTCTGTGGCCGTCTTTGTTTTTTCGATTAAAGTTTTGTTCTCCTCAGAGCACAGCAAGAACAAGTATAGTTAGTAAGAAGATGACGTCGTCTGTGTCTGTTGCCGGAGGTGGAGAGGAGGCAGTGAAGAAATGGGCGCGCGGAGAAATTCAGAAATTCCTGGGTGGAGAGGTGCCAATGGAAACGATCGCCGATATTCTTTCCCTTGGTTCTTCCGAAATGCAAGACTATCTGCTCAATTTCGGAGCCGACCAAACAGATGCTTACACTTTCGTGCAGAATTTGGCGCACAAACGCTTCGAAAGTCAACTGATGGAGGTACCTTACGAACGTTTTTGTTTTTTGTCGTCGAAGAGGCACATCTGCAAAACAAGTAAAGTTTTTCAATCCAGAAGAAAAATTCTCTGCGAGATTCTGTTTCTGATTCTGAACCTGATCGTATTATTCTTGATCTTCCACCCTCAAAGAATTTCAGGAGCATGCGCTGAAAGTGCATCAGAAGCATAAAGACGACAATTTCCCAAAGCTGAAGGGAATGACAGCGAGGCAAAAGCATGATTATAATCTGAAGCAGGAAAAAGAGCGCGCCGCACAAAACCGACAAGAAGCCGCTGGAAAAAGCTTCTTCTGCAACTCCCAAGCAGCAGCAATTGCGACTGGAGGACCAGGTAGGGTCCTTTATCTCTTTGATGAACATGATTTTTGTCTGTGTCGTACGTGTCATTTTTTCTAGCATAGGAGCTGCCGCCACTCGAAAGATGACTTGAGCAGGCGCTGCAATCGTACGGTAGCCGGGGTTCGTCGATCCCACAGCTTCGACCGAGACCCTGGAAGAGTAGTTTTCAGTCTGAGAGTGGCAGCCTCCTTTACATTTACTGTCCTCGTAAACTTCTACCGCCGTGCTTATTTTATTTCCCAGACGGGATCCAACTCCAAGTAAGTATGTTTCGCACTCCAGATTCATCTTTGTTCACTTCAGCATCGGACAGTGGCAAACAGGGTAAGATCGTCGAGCGGCGCATTTGCTTGTGTCAGGGTGTGCAACACGGTGCGCTCTCGAACTGTTTGCATTGTGGCAAGATCAATTGCAAGGAAGAAGGCTATGGTCCCTGTCTCTTTTGCGGTAATCCATTGGATTTCGAAAGTCCTGGCGCACGCTTGATCGCCATGGCGCAAACGCGTACAGATGAAGAGGTCGCCGCCTTGCAGAATGCAGTGGAGAAAGCGCAAAAACTAGTCGGGTTCGACCGAAACTCAGCCGCGCGAACGCGCGTTTTCGACGACGCCAGCGACTGGTTTGCGGAAGGCGACAATGTTTGGCTGTCCCAGGAGCAGCGCCAGCGTGCGCGCGCGGAGGGCAAAAACGCCACTAAACGAGCAGAGCAAGAGAAACGCTCCGTACGGCTAGATTTGGGGAAGGCTTTTGCTGCTGCCGGCAAAAAGGAACAAGTGACGATAGACTTCTTCGGACGTGCAGTCGTAGAACGCGGATCCTCCTCGAGAACAGGCGGCGGCATCCTGCAAGTGGGGTCGGGCGAAGACATACAAAGGATGAACAAGGACAAGCTGAACGAATTCCACATGGCTACTGCCGGATCTAGCCAGAACGACTCCGCATCGGCTTTTGCGGCAGCCCGCGCGAAACGAGCGGACATGGTTAACGCGTCGTCCTTGGGCGCTGCGGCAGCAGTAGCCGCAGTCAGTAGGCTCAAAGACGGTCTGCACGCCGGCGCAGTTACTCAATCCGTAGCACCGCTGCTTGCGAACGGGCGTGCTGTGAGGTGGGTTGCCGGACAGAACGAACAGCTTACGAAAGGCGGCTTCAGTGACGAGCTGCGGGATGCGCTGGAGCAAGAGGGCGGCAGCAGTTCGAGCACCGCGCCTGCCCGCAGTCGAAAAATGGCTGACGACGACAATGATGAGCAAGTGAATCGACCTAGGATGGAGCGCGACGATTTTCACGATGATGGTATTGACATGAGCCAACTGGTAGGTGCGCCCGGTGCAGCTGGCGGTGTTGGTGGCGTCGCTGCGTCAGGGGCACTGCGGAACCATCTGAAGAAATACGCTGCGGAAGCAGATACAAGCACAGCGGGAGGAGCTGGGGACGTGACTGGAGCGATGGGCGAAACAGCTGATCCTGCTGCAGTGGACCCTCTCAAAGCGAGCCAGCTGTTTCCAGCGCCAACGCCTCTATTTACTGATGGTGTGGACAGCGGTAAATGTCTCACTCTGCACCAGCCTTGGGCATCTTTGATCGTCTATGGCTTTAAACGTGCAGAGGGCCGGCCCTGGAATGTTGATGGCAAGAACAAGACGTTTAATCGGGGACGCGTCTGGATCCACGCCGCAGCACAGGAAGTCGACACGCAGACTGTTGAGCAAGTGGAGAAGATGTATCGCGAGTTGTACAGAGCGTACCCAAAGGTACCACCACTGCCGTCAGAATCCGGTATCGGATATCCAACGAGTTGCATCATCGGCTGCGTCGACATGCTCAGCATCGAGGACAACGAAGCGTACAAGAAGCGCCGCAAGCGCGAGTTGGGGCTCACCACCATGCTGGCAAGAAAAGATCATGCGAACAAAAAGGCCAGAGAGCAAGGCTTGATGGCGGACGACACGACTTCGAAAAAAACTGATGGTGAAGGAAACATCTTCTTAACGAATGACGTTGGGGAACCTGTGGCAATCATTGAGGACGAAGAGGCCGACGAAGACGGGTACCAGTCAGCGCAGGACGAGGAAGAACAAGAAGCGGATCGCGTGCTCGAGAGCATGATCGAGGAAAACAACTCCGACTTCATCTTTTGGCTCGAGACTCCTCGCAAATTGACGATCCCATGTACGTTTACTGGCGACCACAAGTTCTGGGACATTCCGAAAGACACTTTGAGGACGCTGCAAAAGGCTCTGATTCCGGTTCGCTGGCCGGCGCAGGGACTGCCTCAGCAGTTTGAATCTTTGTACAGCATGCGCTTCGACTTGACGGGTGGCGCTGGCGCCAGAACAAAGAAGACTGAAGACAGCAGGGCGATCCCGAACGGCGGAGATGTTGCCGAAATACCGATGAAAAATGAAGTGCAGAAAAATGGAGAAAACGCAAAGATCGCTACATACAAAAACAAAGTCGATAAGAGCGATAGGAAAATGTACGATTCTCTGGCAGGAGCGGACAATGCAACTACTTCGAACGGAACTTCAAAGAAAATTGCTTGTAAGAGCTTCGTCGCGTACACACGCCTTGCCGACAGTTTTATCCACTTACACGATCTTTTGAACGACGACGAGCAGCAGGATGTGGTCGACACCATCCGAGACTTAGGTCTGCGCGGCGGCGGCCGTGGTTTCTTCGTTGAGCAAATCGACAGTAAGTCGCGAAATCCGAAGATATGCCGCTTGAGTCTCGGGGAATTCATTTTCAACTTCCACAAGGCAGAATGGGAAATGGGAGACCTTGACGACCGTGTGGCGGACGGCGACTCATCTGCATCGAGCAGGATTCCCAAGGCCCTCGTGGACTTCTTTCGCCGGGCTGTGAAAAACGCGAATTTCAACATCCAGAACATCGCGGATCGGTTCGTACCTTACGAAGAAACGCTGAGCGCCCTTGCTGCGATTCCCGAGGAAGAGGACGGATTCTCGTCGAGCAAGGCTAAAAGTCCAAAAGGCGTCTCCAGTAACGCGACTTCGATAAAAGGGGCTGCTGCCGCACTCTCGACGGGTGCGGACTTCACGCCACAGGTAGCATGGGCTGAATTCCATGGCGGCGATGCCAAAGTTGAGTTGCGACAGGAAGAGGTCGTCGCTACAGAGGATGTACCAGTAGTGCTGATCAACATCGGCGATTCAGTGAAGATCACCTACACACTTGGCGTGCCAGTCTCGGAAGGTGGACGAGTACTGGCTGTCACAGTGAAGTCCGGCGACGCGCTTGTTTTTGGCAACCGATGTAGGCATTTGTATCATGGCGTAGCCGAAGTCTTCAAAGACACTCGGCCACCTTCACTCAACATGGCTAAAAGCAAAGGAGCTGGAAGACTGGCAATTATTCTCAAATAATCACACCATTCAATTTCATCAACATGATCCAGTAGACAGGGTTGTAAGAAGTCATCCTCGAGCCCGACCCTTCTCCTCTTTTCAGACCACGCTAACCCTTTTCGTCGTTCTCTTCGAACTTCAATTTTGAGTTTTTCAATCACAGAGTTGTATCTTTCGCACTTCGAATGAATATGAAAATAGCAGCATGTTGGGCACCAGCATTACCTGCTACATAAGGGCTCATGGCATGAAAGCCCTTGACTTTGTCTTCTCTTTGAAGAGAACCCGTGTTGTGCCCAGTTTCAGAATCGGTTCTCTTCAGACTTGCTGAAAACACTCCGAGGCCAGGAATCTAAGACGGAAAGAGAAAAAAATGCTTGGCTTTATGAAGTAAAAAAGTTTCGAGGTATTTGGTGAAATTTCTACAAAGAAACTGGCGCGTCTCTGAGTGAAATTAGTACTAGTAGCAAACGAACAATGGCGTACAAAATGTAATAAATTAAGAAAATTGAAGAAGTTTATTGTGAGATGAAGGCTTGCTTTCGATGTATTTTTCTTCACCAAAGGCGCATAGTAAATGTAAAAGTGGATTCGATGAGGCTGTCCGACATGTCAAATTGACAAGAACGTGCGAGTGCGTATGCGAACGTGAGTAAAGCAAGCCCATCACTAAGAGATGAAGAACTCAGGAGAAGTAGCAGCTGCACTAGCATGGCAAGTACCTTCATCGCGCGGCATGCACCTCAAAATGCAAACGTGAGGATGGTGGATTCCAGGTAGAGTCGTTTCTGCAACGGGTGGTCCTTGCAGGTGACAAAACAAGCCAAACGAGAATTAGGTTCTGAGGCTAAGCAGTCAACTATGAAGCAGTTTGCCGAAAAACTCCGCGCTCGCGGTCGGTCGCGAGGGCCAGCGGCGAGCAACTCTGCCCGAACGGGCGGTGAAGGAGATCCCGACGTGGCCACGACAGACGAGCAGAATGGCGGACAATTACTCCGGGAAAACCAAGAGCTGAAGACAGAGGTCCTATTCCTTACGGACGACCTGAAAGCCCAGAGAGACGCAAGAGACACTATCGCTAAGCAAATACAATCGAGGGCAGCAGTAGAAGCAAAATTGCAGCGAAAAAAAGAAGCGAGGAAAACGAAAAAGTACAAGGTATTTACAACTTACTAGTTGCGTCCAGAAATTCTTCGCATCATAATATTGCATTAGTTATGGCTCAGCTTTCAATGGTCATAGTTGGTTGGTCACTGAGATCGAAGAAGCGACCCCTTTAGAGAACAGGGGAAAAGGAAGGGAAAGGGGAGAGCTTTGAAGGGGGTCGCTTCAGTTCAGCATCAGTGACCACTGAATGCCGCGCTTTAAATTAGTATTACGCGGTATTTGATCTGATAACACGTGCAAGTCGGAAAATGAAGAGTAGCTGTAGTATCACAGGAATCGTTTCCGTCAAAACATTCTCTTTTTGCAGAGATGCCTGTCCCAGTTAGAAGAGACACTTAGTCGCTTCGAGGAAAACGTGAATGTACGAAGAAAGTCTCTCGCGAATTTGCCTCCGACAAATGAGCTCGAAAAAATACATGCAAAGCTCGAAGAGCTTCCAGACGGTACTCCTAGTGGACAACTACCTAGAAGCTGTTGGTGTCCTTGAGAATATTGGTTCCAAATAATGATCAGTATCTATGATAGATCAGATGTATCTTCACATGGCTTCAACTTGTTCAACAGACTAGTTCCGGCTTATCCAAAGCCCAATGCACGCTTTTCCATCAGTGAGTGCCCCTGTCCAGTGGAAGAGTTCAATAGACACGCTGACACGCGAGGTCGCTGACGTGAAGGCAAACTTCGAGGAGACCGCACGTACCGAAGCCCACGAAACGTTGCAAAGTCAATATGCGGCCTTAGAAGCGGAACGCGTTGGCTGGCAAGGTATACAGCTAATACTTACGATTACGTCATTGAAAATTGAAATTAATTAGTGCTGGGTACTAGTAGTTGATCATGATGTAGGAACACTGTAGTTGATCATGATGTAGGAACACTTCTGAAGAAGATTCTCTGTCTCTCCGCATGCCGGTGTCGCATCTCTACGCACACGAACAACATTCTTCAACAGAGGCGAAGATTACCGAAGAACGGCAACTTGCGGATCGACTTCTGCTCCATCAAGCTAACGCGGAAACGCTAGAGAATGCACGGGCTGCGCTCGCTGAGGAACGTGCGACGTTCGAGCGCGAGATGGAGCTTGGACGTGCTGAGTTAGCTGATGCTCAATTGGCGCTGGAAGAGGGGCAAGCCAGATTGCGACGTGCTCAGACAGAATTCGCACAAGAACAGGAAAAGTTTGCAGCGATGCAGAAATCCGCAGTTGCAACTGCGATGGTAGCTGCTGGCGTAGGTGCAGCGGGTGCGGCGGGAGTTGCGAGTGCGTCAGGCGGCGAAAAGCAAAAGCGTGACGTTGTAGAAGTCGTTGAGGTTGGCACGTCAATGACACCGGAAATCGAAAAACTAACGTCCATTGCTCGGGACGCCGCGACTTCCCCGATTTTGCCAACCGACGTGACGAATTACTTCACGAATTTGAAGAATACGCCTTCGCCGACACTTGTAAAGGGAGAAGGGGAAACAGTAGGAAGCAAGGAAGATCAGGATATCGATTCTCCAGACGAACATGGCTTTGAGAAAAATGATCATCAAGTCTCGAGAACTGATATCTTGAGCAAGACCGCTGTGGTGCCGCTCCGACATGAAGAGATGATGAGGAACAACCTCGACGTGGAAGATATGAGTGTAAGCATGCAGAATTTCAGAAAAACGCCTCTGAACACACGTTCTGCTGGCCAGCACAAGCGCTTTGTCGACATGCTGCGCACAGGTGCCTCTCGCGACCGCAGCGAGTCAGCAAACCGCTTTCGCATTCTTCTAGAAGGTCACCGTGCACAAAAAGAGGTTCTTCGAGAAGGCATGAGCGAGATGCGCAAAGTAGTTGGTCTACTTGAAGCCCGATCGCGATCCGCAAGCGTCACGCCTAGTTACCGCGGGCGAACTGGCAATGTACGAAGGCACAACTTGAGCGGTCCTTCGAAACCAGGTTTCTATTCTGCGCCCCGAGAAGAAGCAATGACGGAAGAGCCGCAAGATCACGTGCACCAAGCAGATCGAGTAGCCACAGACGTCGTGCAGGAACCGAAGGCCGCAGATAGTGCAGACGTCACAAATAGTAGCCAGCTGCAAGAACAGGATCAGGCAACTCCGAGTGGCCAAATAAATCTGGAAGCGCTTAAACACGTTGATACAGTTGTTGGTGCAACACAGAAGCCTCACGAGACGTCTCAAGCAGGAGAAGGCGTGGAGGCAGGCGGTGCTGTTGTCGCGCATGACGCAGGAGCTGCTGCGGCTTCAAAGTCCAGCCCTTTGACGTCACCCAATAAAGGAAGTCCGCTTAGTAAGGTAAGGCATGGGCCGGATGATCCTGTTGTCTTGAGTCCCGCTTCATCCTGGAGGGATGTCGATCATGCGGATGTGGCCTTTCCTTTTAATCCAGACCAAGAATACGGACAGACCCATGTTACACGCGAACATGACCCGGCTGCAGTTGTTGCTGCCCCGAGTCCAGCAGCTGTTTCTTCTACGTCACCAGTGGCAGCGAAAGTGGTCAAAGCACCGCTAAGCCCAGCAGTGTTTCAATCGCAGAGACATCGAGAGAGTGCCGCAGTCATGTTGAACAATAGTGGAGGTTGGAAAATGAATTTTTCTTCCTCATCTGAAGCAGAAGGGGAAGCCGAGGGGAACGGGAAGGACGTAAATGTTGTCGAAAGTGACGAAAATCTTATTTTTGTGAACGATGAAGATGTTGCAGGTCGTGCGGCACAACCGATAAAGGAGCTTGGTCGACAATTCGCGGGTACGGGGGCAACGAAAGCAGCTGTAGCCAGTGGCCCGATCATGTACGATATATCGTCGCAGGCAGGCTCTTCACCTGAAAAATCACCCGGAAAACAGAGCCACAGATCGCATCGTGGTACGCCACCAGAGGGAGAGGCAATGCCCGACGAGCTTTCATTCTTTGCATCCGAAGTGAAAGTTGATCAAGTTCGCTTTCGTAATGCTGCACCCGCCGCAAGCGCACCTTCTTTCAATCAGGAGGACGACTCTGGATCCATGGGAGTTTCGAAGAGTAAAACTGTAGTCACAAACTTGGTCGACATTACCTTAGTAGACGAAGGCGACGCTGCAGGATCGTCAGACATGGCGATTGCTGAAAACGGACTGCAACCGCTTGGCCAAGACCTTCCCCGGTCACAGAGCATCGATGGACGTAGCGACTCTGTATCGGTGGACGGAGAACGCAAGTTGTCGCGGGGCCGAGCACTGTTTACCAAAAACTTCACTCAATTGAAACAAAATCTTGTGAAAACGAACGTGAACATGCGCAATTTCTTTAGTGGCGGCTCCTCTTCATCGACCGCGAAGCAAGCAACTGCGGAGGATCAACCTGCATCAGGAGCAGAAGGCACTCTTGGAGAACAAACTCCGTTTGATGGTCATGTCGGACCAAATGCAGGAGGCGCAACGGCAATGAGTGATAACAACCAAAATTTTTCTGGCCTGGATGGTGCTGATGTCGACGCTGCGTGGTCAACCCAAGAGATCAGTGCTGCACCAGCATCTTCAGCGACTTCAGCGAAGTCTAAAGTCGTGGACTCCTTTTTCTCGCGTGTGGGGCATGGGATGAAAAAGAAGCGCGGCAGTGGAACAGAGGGGAGCTTCCCTTCAACCGTCGAAGAAGAAGCCGCTTCTGCTCAAGGGGCTAGCGTTTCTGCTCCACGAGGCGGGACGGATGACCCGACACCCAGTGCGACAGACAAGGCAGGAGTAGCTACGTCCTCATCACAGCCGCAGGATGATTCCACAGCTACTATGAAGGGTACAGAAGTCACCAGTGGCACGAGCACCACTGCAACCAGTGAACAACCGCCCGCCATACCCCATGCTTCGTCTTCTTCCTTTGCAAGTCGGCTTGGCTTCGGTCGCGACATCGGTCCATCGTGGCTTCGACGCAATTCGAAAGGAAGTGAAGCGAGTCGGGGAAGTCGCGGAGACGATAGCGCAGACGTGACACCGGTTCATGACCCTTCGCGTGCCGGAAGTACAAAGAGTAGTCCCTCCACACAAGCAGGAGTGACGCCACCAGAAGTAAGTCGAAAAATGGATCATCAAACCTCCAGTAATAGTGCTGAGAAACATGAGATCATAGACGAGGCCGCCGATGCTCACCACACATCATCAAAGGCGCAGTTTGCACCTGCTGCAACAGCAGGATCCTCTAGTAAACGCGGCCTCACGAGCTTCTTGTCTGGTTTCAACAAAACCGGCAACAAAGCTCAGAAGTCTGCTGGGAGGGTGAGTAATCCGAATGCGGATCAGGTACCTACTACAACTGGTCTAGCTGGTGGTGACATTGACGGCGCAGCAGCTGGCTCGAAGACAAAAGATTCCAAAGAGGCGCTCGCGACAAACGAAACGGTGGGGGGCGCCACTAGCAGCAACGCGATGCCGAAGGAAGAGACTGAGAAAAAAAGCAAGAATCCGGTCAAGGGCTTGTTCAATAAGTCGAAAAAGGAAGCCAACTCCAGGACGTCATTCGTTGACGAGCAGGAAAAGACACCATCGTCTATTTTAGCAGATGCAGAGAAGAGCTCCGCCACAGCAGAATTGGAGTCCGGCGATCCACACCCATCAGCGCCAACAAGTGAAGCAAAGAGTAACAAATCAAATTTTGCGCAATCAGCAGTGGGCTTCTTGCAGAAAGTCGGAAAAAAGAAATCGATATCGCCAAACAAGCAGGACGTTTCTCCAGGAACGAAACAGGAAGCTTTTGATAGTATGCACCTCGAAGGTAGTCACACAAGAGGCATTCCATCCAGTCCTGCGGATGGAGTGGATGGCGGAGCTCAGGATTTGGCAGCGGTACAACCAGCTGGGTCTGAAAGTATTGTGGCAACAGCTCGCCCTGTTGTGGGTGGCCGTAGCAGAATGGTGACGGGTAGTTTGGAAGGGGTCCTCGCAACCGCAGGCAAGCAAGAAATGCGGAGCGTCGGCGAAACTCGGTTGCAGCTTTTGGGACCTAAAATCCCTCTTCCACAATCGTCGCATGAACAGCCTCGGTCCTCATCGCCGTTCATATACCCCTCTCCAGCGAATGAACATCTTCATCCAGCAGTAGGGACCTTCAATGCAGCGACTTCTTCATCTTCGAGAAATACACCTTCCCCGCCCACAGAAGAACGCAGGTCCTTCGAAGTGCCACCATTTATCACGTCAATGCTGGCCGTGTCTTCTCCAGACGAGAGTGGGTCATCTTCCTTCTGCCTCTCATGTGACGAAAAAAAGAGTGGTGCGTTAGGTTTCGTCGACGCTGCAGCGGGACAGAAGGCAAGAACTGCGAATATGCCTGGTGCGGCGACAGGGACTACGACCATACTTGATGTTTTTGACACCAGCTCTTGCACTAGCACGACGAAGGTGGAGAAGGACATCATAGTTGCTGCTCGTGATAAGCTTGATGCATCATTGGAGGGAAAGGCGATATGGAATAAATTACCGTCAGAAATATCATCAGCTCATCAAGGGCAAAGGCATCCCGTGGTCAGCTCCTCTCCAGCGACAGCATCCAAAAACCCTTTTGCTGATGCTCCTCTCGTTTCCACACCCCCATCCGCTGCAGCAAGTTGCAATCGACACTGGCAACATTTGCTACAGCCGACATCCCAAGAAGCGTCCCAAATAAACGCGAGTACGACTTCTAGCACCAAGATCGTGGGCAGCACGAGAGGGCCTAACGGGCAGCAATTTGGTGGTTCTTCGAGTAGCACCGGTAAGAATTACTCGCAAGCAAACCAAGTCGCTACAGCTGGAACTTCATCTAGTCTTATTAATTCGCGTGCTACTGGCCCTGGGCCTGGCGGGCCCTCTTGTTCCTCGCCTTTGCAGCCAGCGCAAGACTCGATGTATGCACAGGCTCAGACGCTCCTGAGCTCTTCTTTTCTCTCGGCATCGTTCGACAGAAGCAGAATATATCCAGGGGGCCGTGGCGTAGCTGGTAGTCATGGAGGACCAGGTGGAACGATCCAGTTTGGCGACGGCCCCGGCAACCTCACTGACGTCTCTTGCCTCTCTCAGAGTAAGCACTTACTAGATTCTCAATTCCAATGTTCTTGCCTTCAGTCCGTAACCTTAAAATATTTTCAAGTACAAGTTCAACAACATTGACATTCAACTCACTGTTATATTTTGATTTTTAGTGCCTGCGCGTGCGCTCGTCCTCGATGTTGTACTCTACGTTAACAGTTTCCGTACCTCTGGATGCGTGGCGCAGCCGACTTTCGATGACTTCTTCCGTAGCAACCGACATACTCCACACGAATCGAGACGCCGTTCTCACACCTTGTTCTGTTTTCAACAATACACCTGGAGTTACGCCTGGAATCACTCCCCGCTACTTCACACCACGCTACAACGGCGCAAGCACGTCGAGCGTAAATGGAGGCAACATGCTAGCCGCGTCATCTTCTTTGACATCCCTTCTCGGTGGAGATCGAGGAGGAAGCGGCGGCCTCGCTTCTAGCGCTTCAACATTGGGGACGGCACCAGGGCGGCTATCAGGTGGAGATCTTCCTGCTGGTTCAGGCAGTGCACCATCAGGGTCCACAGGAGCATCGGCAAGAAATAAACGGAACAACTTCCTCAGCTATGGATGCAGCAGCCAATCTCTGGAACTTTCTCCTGACGAAAGGTCAATCGATTTTCTTAGTCGCTCATTCCTACATGCAGGGGGATCGTCCAGTGCTGCGGACCACAGCACTGGGAGTGGAGGCAGATGACGCGATGAAGTTGAAGAAAGTTCTTATCAATACAGAGCCTTTGACAACTCATAATTTTGGAATTGAACCTTGGCAAAGCCAGTACACAAAACGAAAGCCCGAAATTCTTCTCATAACTAAATCTAGTGTTGTTTCTCTTTTATCTTTGTTTCTTGACGAATACCATGTCACTCTCGATATTTTGTTGATGAGAAGCAGGGGCATCTGAAGCTCAGTTTTCATCGGAGTCGCACAGTGATTGTCGACTCTTTGATGATCTTCTTGAACGGCCTACTAGGCAGCTTACCATATTAGACGCAACGCTTGCCAGAATTCCTCGCGCAAAAGAGAAGACAATCCCGATACATAGAACTTGCTACTTAGCAGGCGTACCACGACTCCTCAGGCTTGCCTGTTGCTCTTGGGAGTAACCAGGGTGTACAATGGGAGCAGGAGCTTCAAGCAGTGCCCAGTTTGAGTTCCTTCCTTTCGAACAAGCAGTTCGTCACATCTGGAAGGTTGCATCAGTTCTGCTTTTTGGATCAAAAATTCAACGTCTACGCTCCGGTACTGCATAGACAGTGATAGATACGGCTCCAGTACCTGCTCTGCTTTCTGCATCCTCTACAAGTCGAACTTCTACTGTGGAGGGTACTCAGATACAAAGCTCGGCATTAGAAGATGAGTGCCGCGGTGATGATGGGGGTTAGCTCGTCTTCGAGCTCGTCTGGTTTTTTCAGAAGGACACTTTCCGCATCCAGCACCGGCACCACTAGAGCTTTGTCGCTGACAAGGATACCAGGACCGCGCAGCTATCACACGCGAACGCTTGTTTCGCTTTCATCATCCTTTAATCGCGATGAAAGAGCAGGTGAATACGCAAGAACAGCATCGAAGACGTCAACGACAGTACTTGGAATACCAGCATGCGTTAGTAGGGGATCTCTTCTTGTCGCACTCGCACGACAACATTGTAAGTTTCTAATGTTCTCAGGAGTTCCAAGCCCGAGCTCAAAAACACGAATGATATCGCGATTGTTTTCCTCGTCCACAACTCCATCCCTGGACGAAGCGCAACAAAACTTCCTAGTGGGGAGTTTATCCGAGGTTTTCCACCGAAAGAAGACCCTCGAGTCCTGCGACACGAAAAGGTTGCGCTTTTTCTGTCCCAAGCTGGAATCCACGACACATTCTCAGAAAAGGATTATGATTGGTTTGATCTTGGGCAACAATTTGTATTTGATTTTCCATCTTGATGTCCTTGCAGTAGGTCAATAAGGCTCATAAATCATACATAGATATGCTCGTAGTTTGACTATTCCTGAACCCCGTAAGCGAAAGCAGAAGAAGCCCTCCTGATTTTGTTAATAGGCTTTCCTTATAGCCACGGCCACCACTTAATCTTCTATCTAACGAATCCTGGAAAACATCAAGAAAGCGTGGTGCAAAGATTTTGATGAGCGCATGCTTGTAAAGGTGGAGGACCTAATGGCAAATCCCGGAGAGCAAAGCGATGGCGAACTGCCCAGTCGAACAACGCAGAATTTGAAAGAATCTGGCTTCGCGCAAAACACAGACGCATATGAAGTTGAAGAGAATGAACCTGGTGACACTGGCTGGGAAAAAGAAGTGAACTTTATGATGTCTTCAACGTCTTACTATTAAGTTGTCGAGGTTGTTTACGGCAGCAGGAACAATGCCGGAACAAATGATATTCCTTTTCGCGCATGCACCTATAACTTTTATACTCGATCTGTGTGCGTGCCCTCTCGCTTTCGTCGTGCGTAAGTAATTCGTTTACGAATTATTTTCAAAGTGCGGACGTACAGGATTTGGATTGTGAATCAATGCATTTAGTAGATATGTGCTACTGAGAGGAGATTTTCGAGTGAAAGGAATTACCTCAATGTTGATATCTGGTCGTTATTAACAATCTCGACACCGGCACAATGTTGATCGAATACAAATCGGTCTGCGTTGTAGTTGATAAGAATCTTGATTTTATATAATATATAAAATCAAGATTCTTATCATATTTATTGGTTTTGTTGAATGAGCGAGAGCGATGCTAAGTTGTCCTTTCATCTTGCTCGGTTCCCGTCTTGTGAATTATCTCCCCGAAATAACCCTTAGCAGTAAGCGTACTCTTTTCCTGAAAATGACATGCGCATCGAGGCCGAAAAAATAGTTCCTTCTTTTCGAAGCAAAACAAACTCAAGAAAACATCTGTTAGCAATGTAATCGCTCCCTAGAAATATCTTGGCAATTAAAGCAAGAACTCAAAGCAGTAAATAGTCGCACAGCTTGTCCTAGCGTTTTTGTGTTTTGCGATCATCGTCATCCGCCTCCTAAGACTAAGAGTATCTGCACCTACATTAACCGCCGTTGAATGTTCAACATCATAGGGCGTCTCTGTGTCTAGCTATTCATTCCTATTTTTTGACATCAGCACGCCGCAGCCCCAGCAGAGACCAAGAATTGCCTAGATCGGCTGCTGGGGCTCGCGTTCTATTATTTAACTCAACTACAGTCAGGAACAGAGTCTATTTCTAGGGGTTCTATTTTTGCGGTCAGGCGAATGTCTTACTACGCTCAGAAGTGACTTACTGTAGGCGCGTGACGTCGGACTTGTTCCTGGTCCACCTTTGAGGATAGTTTCCGGTTTTGGAACTAGGCACAGAAACGAGAAAAGGTACGCCAGTCTAGTAGTGGCCGCAGTACCAAAGTGAAGAAGATCCGTAGCTCAGAAGCCATTGCGACGACATCTTCATGTGCATCAACTACCCTGGAAAAAAAGCACACCGACGACATAGCATTAATTATATTTGCCTGGATCAGTGACAGTGTTCAGTGAGACCTGTTGTACCTGCGACGGAGCTTGCAAGCAGAACTATCTTGGCCCTCACCGCATCACAACGCGAAGATATTACCGAGAATCCCGACGAACGTCCAGCACTAGAGTAGCCACAAAACAGGGATTTCGATCGGAATAAACACCCACCTTCGCCAAGAAGAAAATGGCTTCGTCATCCGATCAAATCCAGTACCACATACACGTGGTGGGCAAGTGGATGGCCCCAGACTTCCACAAACTACGAACTGCAGCAGAATTTCTCGCAAGTACGAGGTAATTGTTGTTTTACAACTTTTCAATATTGTGATTACAAGCTGTATACGACCATGATGTGAGGTTTTACATCGTACTCGTAGTTGATCGTCATGATTCAAGATCAACTTGGTAAAGGCTGACCAACGTAGCAGTACGTCACCAAGCACATGCCGACCACGCCGCGATATCTCACAAGAACTCGCTCAACATGTCACTACAGGTCAAATGTCAAAGCGACGGTGGAAGGTTACTTCGAGACCCAGTATGAAATGCGACTCAAAAAGATTGCTCACACGCTTGGCGGAGCATTCGTACCACAAACTGTTTTATCAAAGATTTCGATTTCTTGTTTTCTTTCTGGCGTATTATCAATATGGATATTAATAGAGCAAGTGAGGCTCCTGCAGGTTTTAGTAAACATGTTGATATTTTTAGATTTTCAAGCTGTTTACAAGTACTTACTCACATGATTGAACACATTAATTATGTCTCAAAGTTCTTGCATGGTTGCTACAAGAAATGCATGAGTTTCAATATCAGTTTCTTGCGAAGCCATCAAGCACGCTTGTGTATGCCATAGCAGACGATGAAAAGGCTCTATACTTCAATAATATGGATCGATTTATGGAGTGGGCAGAGAAAAGGTACTAGTTGTTCTTAGTTTATGTTGACAACGGGATTGACCCTGAAGAAGTTTGTTTTTGTTGTCAAATCTAGATTGACCTTAGCAGGTTGATCATTTGCTTGAGATTGCGTTTATTTGGGGTATTAATTGAATTTGCACGGATACGGACGAGATATATCCTTGTTGACCTTCTTCTTTACATCCGCATCTTCAGGTTCAAATACGAGGATTCCACATCAATTTTGCTCTACAAGAGGATGGCGAACAAGAGTCAGCAGCAACACTACGCAAAAAATAGGAAATATTGCCAGTTGACTTTTCAGTTTGATGGAAAAGAAGAGGAGCCAGTAGCGTTTGAACTCTTTTACAAGGAGTGTCCACGAGTAGTTGAGAACTTTCTTGCTCTAGTCCAGAGCGGCCGATATCTTGGATCACCAGTACAACCTTGTTTACATCATATTTGTCAGCTTATATATATTTTCACTTGTAAGAACTAGCACAAATGACTTCATCTGCTGACCAGTGGAATGGAATCACACTCAGTAGCCATCACTGTCATCTTGTTTCTATCTCTTTGCGATCTGGCCCTGCTTCAAGCTAGTACTTGCTAGCTGCTCTTTCTACCCACGCAACTTGAACAGATACACCGAGTAAAGGAGGACTGCTTTATCCAAGGAGGTGATATCGTGGACGGCTCTGGTAGCAATTCTGTCTCATCAACAGGAAGCCCAATACCAGACGACTCATTCAAGTACTAGTGTAATGTTGACTCTGCTGATGTCCAAAGATTCCCAGCTTTGATCTTCTTGCCTTCGCTTTCGCATCTTTAGGTTTTTTGTTTTACGTAGATCGATGATGAATCCTAACTGCTGTTCTACCTTCAAGTTCACTTCGCCCTCGTCCACCACCACGAGCACGACCCAAGCAGGATACTATCTTCAAGACCTAACATCACTTGTGAGGTACAAACACGACAGCGCAGGCCTAGTTGGGATGTGCAAGAGTAGACTCGACACAAACGGCAGCCAATTCTACATCACATTAGATGAGTTGCCATATTTTGACGGAAAAAACCTGATTTTCGGAAGGGTTATTAGCGGCATGCGAACAGTATTCGCTGTCTTTCTTTGTTTGAAATCGGCATTGTGAAAAATGGTGATGTAGTGAAGACAGTTGAACAACTGAACAACGAGAAAATAACAAGCATTTAACTTAAATGTGAACATATATTTTTTTACGAATTTTCGAACAGCTACTTCATCAATAAATGCTCTAGCTCACAATATTTTTGATATAGCTGTACCCATCGATCTTCAGATGTGGAAGATAAGTCGTCTGCAAACGAATTATGCTGGCAGGCCCGTAAAGACCGTCAAAATATCAGCAGTGCGATCCGACTTGCTTGACAAGAAGTCCGCCGAAAGTAATGATTCTACTTGCTGAGCTCATCTGATAATCTAACTGGAACGCGAATTCGAAGGCCATGGTCCATATTTTTTTTTGTCATAAAAGACCTGAACAACTATACATACATAGTATCCAAAACACTCACAGTTAGTGGCGACAACGTGAAGGCAGGAGAGGAAAATGATGCGGAAAGAGAAGAGCGGGAAGCAGCTGAAGATCAAGCGGCCGCTGTGAAAGTACTTCACATCGTCCTAGTTTGTCCACTATAGAAGAAGAAGAAGAAGAAGAAGAAGTGCACGGCTGTAGTGACAAAAATCATTTGTTTATGATTTCATATTTCTTTTTGGCTGGAAGTGGAAGCCCGAATCTCTCATATCCCATCGAAGTTTGTTACCATGACTTCTCTCAGGTTCAGTCGATGTTTCGCGGAAAGGCAGCACGTAAAGACGTCGAGTCAAAAGTTGCAGCGAAAAAGCAGAAAGAACTTGAAGAGAAAATGGCCGCCGAGCAGGCAGAAAGAGAACGAGCCGAGGAAGAGGAAGCAGCTACTAAAGTACAGGCCTTGTACAAAGGCAAGAAAGCCAGGCGACGCGTAGATTTAAGGATAAGGGTGTTATGATTATATAGGTTACAGGGCTCAGGGCTGAAGGGCCCTCCCGTGGAACCCTGCGAGCGTCTTATCCACCTGAGGAGCGTGACGCGCGAGGGATTACCATCGTGGCGCGTGATGGCGTGACGCGCGAGGGAGTAGTGTAGGCACGAGCGCGACGCGTGACGGCGTGACTCGCTTAGGAGCGTGACGCGCGTGGCTGAGAGTCTTAGCGAAGCGCGTGAGGGTGTGACGCGGGCGCTTAGGAGCGTGGCGCGCGTGATAGTATTAGCGAAGCGCGTGAGGGTGTGACGCGCTTAGTAAGGGGCGTGACTCGCATAGGATTATGCGCGAGGCGCGTGAGGTTCGTTGTGTCGGCGGGGCGCGTGACGTGGGGCTTCGGGCGCTGGGGTGTGTCAAATAGTGCGCGACTTAGGACGTGGCGCGCCGCCGCGACGTGTGGCAATGTCACACGTGAGGGCGTGGCGTGTGGCGTCGTCATGTGTGACGGCGTGACTTAGGGCGGCGTGGCGTGTGACGGTGGGAGGGTGTGGCGGTGTGTTGTCTGTGTGGTGGGTGAGGTGTCTGCGAGGGTGTTGCGAGCATGTGCCCCGCATCCCATGGATGGGCCGCCGAGCGTTGCCTTTGCGGGTGGCTTGTTTTGTTGTCGTGGTTGGGTCTATATCTCATCCCCACGCTGCCGCCATTGTCTGGCGCTTTGGTGGTCGTGTCTTTGCCATCAGGTCGCCCACGGATGTCCTTCAGATCGTCAGGTCTCCCGCGGATGTTCCTCAGATCGTCAGGTCTCCCGCGGATGTTCTTCAGATCGTCAGGCTTCCCGCGGATGTTCCTCAGATCGTCAGGTCTTGCAGGGATTTCCCTCAGATCGTCAGGCCTCCCCCGGCCTGGATGTTCCTCCGATCGTCAGGGCTCGCCCCACGGATGGCCTTCAGATCAACATACGCCAGGCCCCCCGCGGGTGTTCCTCCGGTCACGAGGCCTCCTGCGGGTGATCTTCCGACCATCAGGCCTCCCCCCCCGGATGTTCCTCAGATCGTCAGGTCTCCCCCGGATGTTCCTCAGATCGTCAGCGCCTGCCGGGTGATCTTCCTCAGATCATCAGGTCGCCCCCGGATGTTCTTCAGATCGTCAGGTCTCACACGGATGCCCCACAGATCATCAGGCCTCCCAGGAATGTCCCGCAGATCGTCAGGTCTCCCACGGATGTTCCTCAGGTCGTCAGGCCTCCCGCGGATGTTCCTCAGATCGTCAGGCCTCCCCCGGATGTTCCTCAGGTCGTCAGGCTTCCCGCGGATGTCCCTCAGGTCGTCAGGTCTCCCGCGGATGTTGCTCAGGTCGTCGGGTCTCCCGTGGATGTTCCTCAGATCATCAGGCCTCGCCTCTTACGGATGTTCCTCAGATCGTCAGGCCCCCCCCGGATGTTCTTCAAATCGTCAGGGCTCCCACGGATGTCCCGACCGTCAGGCGCGCGGCGTCACGCTCAAAAGCGTGCTGCGTCACGCATGGGAGCAAGCATATTCTTCGCCCTTATAGTAGGGCGGGGGGAAGGGGGGAAGGTTTAGTTCTGCGGTCTATAGGACGCTCGCCAGGTCTTACAGGGCCCCCCCTCCGATCTAACTTTTTGAGGGAGGGGGGGCCTCCAGCCCCGGGCCCTTTTTGCGACGCGCTGCCGGGCGGGAAGGCCTCGAAGCGCCCACCTCTGACCCCTTCCCGCTTCTTGCCTGGACCTTACAGCGCCACCACCCCGGAGGCCGTTGAAGCACTGCAGGGCGGACGTGGAAGGCTTCTGAATGTGGCAAAGCTGCGTGGCAAGGCGGGACCCCCTTGGCGTGTTGTGTGTACCCTACAGACCTGGCAAGAAAGGTGACAAGGCGGGACCCCCTTGGCGTGTTGCTTGTACCCTACAGACCTGGCAAAGGTGGCAACGCTGGAGCTGGACCCCCTTGGCGTGTTGCATGTACCCACCCGACAGGCCTGGCAAAGTAAGGCGGCGCGGCTCTTTTTGCCGTTCTCTTCCCCCTGTGGATGGATATGCCAGAGGCCACCGACCACGCCACGGGTGGGCGCTTCTCGTCGCTCGTTCTGCTCTCGTCCCTCGTTCTGCTCTCTTCCTTCGTGCTCGTTCTTCTCTCGTTCTTCGTTCGTCTTCTCTCGTCTTTCGTTCCGCTCTCGTCCTTCGTTCTGTTCTCGTCCTTCGTTCTGCTCACGTCCCTCGTTCTGCTCTCGTCCCTCGTTCTTCTCTCCTCGCTCGTTCTGCTCTCGTCGCTCTTTCACCACGGTGCTGCCCCCCAGATCCATCCACATGGGGGGGGCCTCCCTCCTTGGTACATATATACATCCAAAGTCTTGCAGTTGCACGTCTTCATCGCGTTCGGCTTCATCGTTTTCACTAGAAAAGGGTAATAACGATGACCTTAGCTTGTGATGAAGTTCAAGCTTACCCGTTCTTGTTGTTCCTCGAATGACCTCTAATACATGACATGAAACAAGATAAGGGTAAGGCAGGCGCTGTCACATACGAGTCGGCTGATGTGAATGCGGCGAGTGGCGGCGAGGAAGTTGCATAATTATGGTCAGCGCAAGTCGTTACCGTCACCCTGCTTTGATGATACCGATTACATATAGTTGCTCTAGAATTCTTAGTTAATCATTTGCGTCAATGTCGCGGCATCAACTTACTAACTCGTTATACTATCTTCTCGACCTTACCATATTGAATCAATCTTATTACGCAGAGATAAAAGCAAGGCGGTCGAAAAGAAGCCGATCCCACTGCTCCGATGTAAGCAGAGAAAAGTATATCCACAAACATGTAAGCAAGAAGTTGTTACTGTTGCATGATGTCATTTTTGAAGATCGTAGTTCAACTTCAAGTGTCGCGAAGGTTAATTAAATAGAAGACTCCCCTGAGGACAATATTTAGTGATACTTACGCGAGATTAGAACTGGTTGTAGAACTTCATGCTAATACATTCTCAATAAACATTTATGTAACAAAAAAATTAACAATGCATACTTTCACGGATGTCTTCGATACAGAGTTTCGTGTGACGTGAAGAATAACTACAAGATCAACGACGTCGTCAGGTATTTTGTTAACGAAAAAGAACGACAAATAGAAAGTGACGACCAGCATGATCATGTCATGAAAATTTCAGCAGGACTCACTTCTTGTCGCACCCTAGTATAGCAGGTTCGAGTCTATCTCTGATGACAAAAAGTGTTCCTCACACGAACTAGCCGTGGCGTCGTGAACCTAGACCACACCCTCATCAATATTAACAACAAACGCTAGTAATTTACGAGAATCATATTCATGAAATACTAGACCACTGGGGTCTGGGTCCGCTTAATCTACTGCCATGATCCCTTCTTAATGTTCATCGAATAAGGGCCGGTTACTACAATATTCTCGAATTAGTCCCATATTCGTCTTCTTTCAAAAAAATGCATTCCTCGACGTTCTCGACCGCATTCTCTATAATGCGGAGAGGTTCTCGCTCTTTCATATGTCGAAGATACTTCTCATCCGCAGGAGGAGGAGCTTCGTACCAGTCTCCGCAAAAAGTCGGATTCAACGGAGGTTCTGGTACACGACAAATTTGCGGAAAGGGTAGCATTGGCAACAGGAGAAGGGGCGAGCTCTTCAGCTACCAACGTGAAAGCTGCAAGAAGTATAGCGCAGATGGCTGCAGAATGCGATGTGATTTTCACGATGCTCTTTAACACAGAAACAACCGAAGAAGTTTATCGTGGAAAACAAGGACTCTTTCGAAATGCGAGGTCCTCCACGATGTTTATCGACTGAACAACGATAGCTCCGCATTTTGCGAAAGCCCTTGGCGAGGAAGGTGGGAAGCTCGGGTTTCACATCCTAGGTGCGCCGGTTTCGGATGGAGTTGCGGGCGCAACGGTAGGAACTCTAGCCTTCATGTATGGCGCGAGCAGCAAGGGTGTATTCGAATCAGCAGGCAAACCGTTTCTGGAAAATATGGGCAAGACTAAGAACATCTTTTACTGTGGCGCGAGCGGATGAACGGGGTCCATAGCCAAAGTATGCAACAATATGGCGCTCAGTGTCCTCCAGATGATTTCAATCGCGGAAGCCATCTCGATGGGGGTGGAATTAGGTATGGAGTCGGCGCTTTTATCCAACGTGATGAACAAAAGCAGTGCACGGTGTTGGGCAGACGACGTGGGGAATCCATGCCCTGGTGTACTTCCAGATGCACCAAGTTCTCGCGACTATAAGCGTGGTTTCAAGATGTCCTTGATGTTGAAAGATTTGAAGCTGGCTATAGAAAACGCAGGTACAACGGTCAACGCAGACGTGGAGTTGGCGAAACACGGCTTGCAGTATTACGACGAGATAGCGAAAAACGGATTCTCGTCCGAAAAAGACTTCGGACTTGTGTATCAATACGTATATCAAAAATAAGAAAATGTAAGGCCAGGAGATAAAGTACTTGAAGTTCTTGATGAAATAGAAGAAATTCAAATAGTGATCCTGTGTCTGTTTTTTGGATTCGTATTTAAATGAATCTAGATATCCTCATCTTGCTCTAGTGCACTGGCGCCGCCTCCGGTATGTGCCGGATCTGCGCATCTTTCTTCTCCGTGAAATGTAAGAGTTCTCCGCGCCCACCCCAGCTGGTGCGTTGGCCCTTTGGCCGAAGACTTTGAGACGGAATGAAATCCCATGAGAAAGAGAAGATCACTGTTCATAATCGGCAACGAGAGCTCATTTTGATTTTATAAGGATCCTGATCCTGAACCTGATCTACTTAGTTTCTGATCATTTCATGAATCCTGTGTGATGCGGATGATCCCAGAGAGCGGTCAGAGATCATCTATGGATAACTGCAAACACGTACCAATCCCTCTCATAACCGCAGTTCAATGACCAAGCCGATCTTACTCTGCGTCATGCACCCGTGCCTCCTACACCAGATTCTTTACTTAGCGCGATCGCGAACCCCATGATCAACATTTCGATCATTTGTATATGTTCAGTACTAGTACATTACCTAGGTAATACAACCCCACCACATTAATTTCTCACGACTGACCCCTTCTGCAGGCGGCCGAGACACCTGTATGCTACTTTCGACCTTCTGGTTGTGCTGCATGCTTAGTTTTTATACCCACTAGAAGACTCCAGCTCTAGATGATTTCTCCGATTTTCATTTAGATTCGAGAACATTGATTCTATCGCGACCTCATTCAACACCCGTTTGTCTTTTCGATTTGCATCTTCCTCGTAAAGACAATCAAACTTAAGAAATGGCCGCCCCGACGGGAGTCCCGGATTACCAGCAAGCTGGCATTGCCAACCATGCGCAGGAGATGCCAGAGTGGGAACAGTACTTTAGAGAAGGCGTGCTTTCAGTGTGGAAGCAATGGACTACGGTAAGACTGATTATCGACCAAGAATGGGCAGGAACTTACTCACGCGACAAAGTAAATCAGCTTTTGACGCTTGTGCTGGACACTATGCTGGATAGACGGCGAGCGCCAATGACTTTGTTAGTAATAGGCAAAGGCGACCTGCCGCAGAGCGACGACGTCGATCGGCTTGGACAACTCATACACGTCAAAATGAACGAGTTCTGCAACGTCCAGCTCGATGACAATAGTACTAAAGAACGACACTGTATCACACAGAAATGTAGGAGATTAGCTATGAGACCACTTAGCACATGATTAAGCACACCTGTTTTAATTATCAAACAACCGAGGACATGATAAGAATTTATATTGTTATTGGTTCCACCCTGCCTCTGCAATCTACAGGCGAGTTCGAGATAGCGGAGAAGTGCATTGATATGCTAGATAGATGCAGAGGACGAGATTACAGTCTGGCGCAGAAGGAAATAGCGGCTGCCAACCAAGCTGCCAGAGCACCATTGGGGTCGTCTTGCCGATTCCAGGACCAAACTTTGTAATACCGGTCTTATTGTGTCTCTTCTTCTCACTTGAAGGATGGTACTTTGGTTGTTATTGTTCTACGTCCACCACCATCCGCTGGCCGCTCCTATTCTATGACTTCATAATTGTCAATCTCCACTGGAAAATTTAGGTTACACCTTATATCTTGATGTACAACTACAACTCAGGTGGGAAGACGCGACTGGTAATATCGCTTTTGCGCCCGAGGCAGACACAGTCGTACAGCAGGCAGGCGGTTTCTGGGAAAATGGAGAGCAGCAGGATGACGGTGATGCTAGTAGTGATGACGACATGGACGTGGATACGGAACCAAATCATCAGATTCAATCCAAGATTGCCGAGTCTCATCAAAAAGTTTCTTCAGCGCCACTTCCGGTCATTGACGAAGATGGCTTTGAAATGGTGCCCGGACGCAGAAAGAGATGAGGCAATCATCCACACTCATTCGTTATGTTCTTCTCTATGCGCGGCTTCTCCTGTTACAGGTACAGCCTGCGTGATACTATTGACATTGAGGCTCGACATCGTCTTGATAAAGCACGACAACATGTACCTGTAATGATCCGAAGAACGACACCTTTATTACTTGCCTTGCACAGCGACAGATCCTTTTAAACAAAAAATATGCGAGAATAAAAGGCGCAAAAGATGAAGCAGCGTAGAAGAAGCCACGAAGCACTCTTGTCCGACTTGTTCTCAGCCACGAAAGATGTGTTTGGTGGCATCTCCCTTATAAGCATGACAGATGTCTTTGGTTGCTTATCCTAAGCAGCAGAACAAAATAGAAGGAAAGATTAAGGCGTGCTGGAATTCCGTACTTAGATCAACTGCCAAAAAGGATCTAGTTCAGATTTCACCTCAGTTGCCTGATCCTATCGGTATTTTCACGCATGCCTTTACTAAGTCACCGACACGTTGTGTGTCTTTTCTAAGTAAGTAAGTTCTCAAACAACTTTGAACCAATATTTCTTCAATGAATAAATTATTTTCCTTTAATATGCATTACATTTAATATGTATTACATCGTCTTCTTTGATTACCACTACGAAATCAAGGCTCGGGAAATAAATAAAGTCGCTGTAGTATCCAGCACATAATAAAGTGGACTGTTTTTAGAAAACAGAAACAAAATGGGTGGTGGTTTGAAGTACACCTCGGCGTACCTCTTGTCTGCCATGAAGCCGATGAGGTCACGGCTTATAGCATCAAGGCCATCCTCACAGCTGGTGGTCTCGACTTCGAGGAACACATGATCAGCCTGGTCTTGAAGAAGATAGAAAGAAAGACCGTGCAGGAGATCATTGCGTCTGGTATGATGAATATTTCTTTGGATGACATGCGGCTTTAAGTGAATTTACTTCAGAAGAGCTTTTTGTTTTTGGTAACATTTATTGATGCCATCACGTATAAGTATGCTCTTTTTGGTGATTCTTAATCTACAGTAGTTGTTTGAAGCGATTGTCTTCGTCCCCATTTAGATCATCCTCCGAAGGACTCCAAATGCAAGCTAAAACAGGTCTGTCGAAGCTAGAAGCTTGCGGCGGAGGCGGCTGCGGCGGAGCTGCTGCTGGCGGAGCCACAGCTGGCGGTGATGCCGGTGGTGCAGCTGAAGAGATTAAGGAAGAAAAGGTTGAGGAAGAAGAGGATGACATGGAATTCGACTTGTTCGATTAGCCGGACTCTGTCGCTCTACAACATCAATTTTTTGGCGAGAGGGCGATACCTGATCATCGCTCTTATCAAGACGATGACAACCAAGCTTTTCACCGTAATCCACATTCGAGCTCAAGATACCACAGCACAGCGACAAAAGCTCCGTGGCTTGAGCGCTCTAAGAAGTGCTGTTACTTCGCTTGCCTTTAAGTAGGGGAGGAGTCTTGACCTGGTGTTCAACGAATGTCGACGATACTCTAACGGGGTCGGAAATACGCAGGTTGAAGAAACTCACAGTATCACTATGAGAGCGAAGCGACAGACAGAAATATTTGTCTTCTGACTGTGTAAGACAAGGCGGTAAAATAATGCGAAAGGGTACTAAAAGTGTGTCGAAAGAGTTGCTACTCTACATCCTTCTATCCAAACTACTCTTCGCAAAATACGAAAATACAAAGAAACGAATTTCGTATACTAACTTGGAGAGTTCAACGATAGCGAAATATAGAAGAATATTAAAAAGAGCCTAACCAAGCAGAACAAAACAGAGTAAGCAAAATAGTAGCTAGGTGACACAGGAAAATTTCCAAGAAAAAATTCCGCATGTCTGTTCCACCACTACCGAACGAGCGTGGCGCGTGGCGAGAATCTTGCGCACCACGCAACGATGGCATCATGCGAGCTGCTTTGCGGTGGGAGTCCGAGCGACGTCGTCCGAGAGCCTCTGATCTACGCGCGCAAATGCGAGATGAAAGAGATGCCTATCAAGAGGTACTTCTACAAGGTTCCTATTCTCATAAGCGAGATAAGCCGGCTTGTAAGCCCAAGAAGCGCCCAAAGCAGCCGCCGCCTTTCCAAATCTTACCTGAGTCTCATTGATTTAGGTCTGCGCACTGTTGGAGCAGGATATCGCGCGGGTTGATGATCGTTTGGCCGACGCAGAAGCCGAAAGTATTGCGATCGAAGACTCCTCTGTCGTTGAGCAGCGTCTTATCGATACCACAAATTTGATCCGACTTTTGTTATGGGACGGATTTGCTTGCAAAGTGACTTCGCAACGGACTTGCTTCGGAGGTAGCTTGACTACTCTCTGACTAATTAGGATGTCTTGAAGTCGAACTCGAACTTAGTTGTAGTTCTTGTTGCTTGCTTGCTTGCTTGCTACACTAGCACCAATGTAAAATCGTGAAGTCCTGTCGTCCCTTCTAATCCCCGGCCGCATGTCACAAGACCCTACTCTCGCGCCACCGGGTCTCGCTGAGGATCGAGGTATTGCTTCCGATCTAGAGGGCTTAGCTCTATTGGACGGCCTGGTATCTCTCGGAAAAGAGAGTGCAGAGTCATTAGCGAAACACGGTTTGGAACGAGAAGGATGCGCAGAAGTGATGGGAGAAGCAGGTAAAAGCAGAGGCGGTTATAGAAGACCATTAATGATTATATGAAAGTTACTAGTGGAAAGAACTAAATTTCCGATGGGATCTGTATCTCTCGCACCGCCTTAATCCTTGTGGCCATTCGAGGCGTGAAGGTTCCTAGAATGAAGAAGCCAGCAAATTGAATCCGGTCTCACCTCTTTCCGTGGTGAGCTCGGAAATATTGCGGCTACACCTTTTGATGCCATTGATCAATCATGTTCGGATGTCTACGTCGTCAACAGGGTTGCAAGTGAAAAATTGAAAGTCTCAATCCTTATCCCAGTCTCAAAGTCATACCCCCAAATGATTTCATCTGATGGAAATAACTCGCAGCGGTCGCCTCCGCAACCGATTCTGGCGCTCTGCCGATTCTGATTAGTGGCTTACTTCCGCCGACTGATACAACTTATAAGAGGACAGTGCGAGTATCTTCTTTTGCCAATTTGTCTGGGGATACGTGTCCAGCCCACGCGCGAGAGTTGCAGGCTCTAGGCCTGCCAGAGAGGTTAGCGCCAGCTCTAAGGGAGTTTCGAGATAAGCGAAAGCTAGTACCCTTCGAACCAGAAGACCCGAATGAGGCGTGGCAACGGCTACATGCCACGCAATTCTTTCGCTATGTGGAGCGATTGGCTGAGAGAGGTAAAGAGTCATTTGATAAGATTACTAGGAGCTATGATATTAACATTGAATTATTTTTTAATACCTTCTTAAGTGCTGGCCTTAGAGAAGATGTTTCTAGAGATCTTCGCTTGCTGCTTTGCAGCCTTTCTATCTGAAGCCGTGAAAGAAAATCCTTCTCCTTAAGCCCACAACAGATCCCGAAACTCGAGAATTGGAAGATCGATTGACCAATTTGCGATTTCAAGCGGGCCTAGGTCTTCCGGAGGACAGGCATATACTGGATTGGCGCGAAGCGCACGAGGCAGACTTGGCCGAGGAGTTGGCAGCTCTAAGAGCATCGTCAGAAGTAGATTTTATACCGATGTCAGATGACGAGTCTGAAGAGGAAGAAGGAGAGGGGATCAATTAGTAGGCAGGTAAAGGAGCGGGAAAACTTTTGTATTCTGGCACAGGTCATTCTTCGATCTGGTTTCACTTTCGCGAACAAGAGGAAGACGCGACGAACGACGAAGCAACCTAAGTAAAACTATCAGTTGTAACTGTAGGTATACATAGCACCACAGATACATGAAAGATATTGATTCATGTGTACAAAGTCTTCACCGTTAAGTCTTTATGTTCAGAGTGTTGAGGATGAGTTGTGATACCCATAAGTACCCGAAGCCTTCTTGACACGCATGTTCGACTAATAGGCAGCAGACGAGTGCCTTCCACATGGAGAGGCAAGAGCAACACTAAAAATTACCCATGAACTTCTAGTATTCTGTTCCTGTCATCTGTATCATCACGATTCGAGCGACTCACGCAGGCAACTCCTCGACGTTTCTTCCCTTACTACATATCTTATGTTGCATCATGGCGTTCCGCATCCGCAAACTACGTTTACCCCCGAAAGGTGATTTTCCAAATTGTGTTACATATAGTACATATGCACATCAAGAAAATTTTGATGACGGAAGTTGAGCATCAGTATGCTGTGAAATTTTTTTTACACACGATGGATTTGTGCATTGATTTATTACTCGGCCAAAGTCTCGAGGCTGCGAATATCATCAATTCTCTTTGACTTTGTGTAAGAATATGATTTTTTTATTTTTCTTGAGTTTTGTTTGATATCCAGATCACTTATTGCCGTCGGCCGTTGCTGTTTGAGATTGAGCGTGAAGATTCGTCTACGTACTAGTTTATGAAATGAATTTAATCGAAGATATTTTATTCGGAAAATGCTTGTTGACCTTGTCCGGCTCCCATAGCCATGATTATTGAAAGAACTATTAGGACTAGATAGAAATATATGATACAAAAAATGGAAAATAAGCTTGGTTTTTCGCTTCCTTGCACTTTTGATCTCCACGTAGATTCATGCCTCTACCGAGTGCCGCTCCCGCCGAGGTGATCCACCTATCTTACCAACCTGCCACGACGAAATCTTGTAGGTTCTCGCTGATCACTTGAATTCGGAAAAAGATAACTGCAAATCTGGATGTGGAGCCAGAGGAAGAGCAACAGGAAGTGCGCATTAGTATTCGTGGTCGTTTTTCAAAGTGCAGGTATGTGGTAGCCATAGCGTCGGTTACGGTAAAAAACCTTCTGAGAAACAAAGAATAGCGGCGCATAGTTCCTTTGATTGCCACTTTGCTGTTCGCGCTTACGACAGCCGAGTAGAAACAGAATGGGACAGCAAGGATCCAAAGATGGCGGGAGCGCATGGACCGGATATGCGCCGCCAGGTAGAAGAGGTCAGCAGTATGGCTCTAGAGCACAATCGCCTGGAGAAGAAAAACAAGGTCGAAGAGAAGCGTCCGGAAGAGGACAGCGTGGAAGCCCGGCGAGAGGACCTACGCCAGCCGAAAATGTGCTCAGCTTTTTCAGCGCATCAATGTCTATGTCACCAGAGAAGCAGCGGGTTGGCCCTCGAGAACAGAGCAAAGATCGGAAAAGTGAGGGCGGCAGGAGCAAAACGGAGGATGGAAATAGGGACTCAGGGGCGGCCCCCGGCAGAACACCTAAGGAGAAAGAGGAGCATCAAGAAAAAATGCGTGCATATGAAGAGACACTACTCCAATACGCCCGCTGCACAGTGCAAGTACACGATATGCGCATTCCCAACCGCGATGGGGAAACATTCCACTTCGCAGAATGTACTACTTTTCGGCATGATTGTACTACATGAAGTGGGATCCGCCTGTCAACGACAGCAACTCTTCGATCATGAACATGTTGTTGATTTCCTTGTTATAACTCCCATGTATCAGCAGGTTTAGGACATTCACGTTCCTGCTACTTGTGCTTTCCTATACCAGTCGTTGATAACCACACGTTGAAGGAAGAAAAAAGATGTTTGTTCTTTCATTCGAGGTCATGGCCGGGGTGGTGTTGGAGGTGGATTGCCGATGATAATGGTCCACGGGTACGGGGGTAGCCTCTGCCAGTTCTATCGCATGATGCGGTTTCTCGTCGAGCGATGGGCCGGCCCGCTCTATTTTCTCGATTTGCCTGGAATGGTATTTCTACTTCTATGGTTATAATGCGTACCGTATTGTATCTTGTGCGGCACGATCATTAAGGATCAACTTTCCTTGGTCATTGAGGTTGGTCACTGAGACCGAGGAGGAGACCCCTGGAGGAAACAGGGGAAAATGAAGGGAATGGGGAGAGCTTTGAAGGTGGTCTCTTCCGTTCAGCGTCAATGGCCAATGAGTGTCGACCTTTAAGATCAGCTCGAAAGTAGCTAGCAATGAAAACGATTGGGTTTGGGGAGCGGTTTCTTGATCTTGGCCTGTATTTTTTCGTCCCCACTCTGAGACTCCACATCAACTCATTCAACTAAAATCTCTACATTAGACTATTACAACTTGGATCACATCGACATCCACTTAAGTACATCTTCATCTTCAACCGCAAACGACACCAGGGTGGCTCAGTTCGCAAGGATCGCATGTTCCAGAGCCCCACAGAGGTAGAGCAATTTTTTGGGCGCCGCCTGCGCTTCTGGTGCGACACGGTGCTCGGTAAGGACCAACAATTTGTGATTGTGGCACATTCTTTCGGAGCGTATGTGAGTACAGCTTTTGCACACAGTGTACAGGAACGCGTTGCAGCGCTTATTCTCCTATCGCCATGTTTGGGCTTCCCAAGGTCTCGCGCAATAAACGAATCTGACAAAGGCATTCGCGAGCATGCAATCGAATACATGATGGATGCTTTCGACGCAGATGGCGGTCCCTTTGCAACTGTCAAGAGATTTGGTACTATTTTTTCTTTCTTCGCCTACGCTTTCGCGTACGTAACTGCATAAAAATACCGCGTTCATGTATTCAGCTGCGTGTGCATGATGTCACTCTAGATTAGTTGGGAGGCTTGAATCCTTTCACGTTAAATAATGTGGTTCATAGGTTGGGCAGGCGAATTTGTAATGCGACGGGTCCTCAGACAGCGGCTGGCATCCTTACCTGAGGAGGAACTCAATGCAGTCGTGGATCACCTGGCATTCATTAATTGCTCTGCCACAGTCGGGACAGAATCAGCTTTGACAGGAGTTTTCGGAGCATACCTGGTACAACCCTTTAGATTTCGCTTACTAGAAGATCGCTTAAAGTTGTACGCTATCGGTTGGAGTGACAGACATGATTCACGATATTCATATTGTATATTATATGATATAGAAGCAGAGATGAAGAGCATCAACAGACTCACATACAGATAAGCATCTCAAAAATAGCGATTTCAGAGCTTCAAGTCTCGTCTACCACTCAACAACGCCCATCGTTTTCATGACCAGGTGACCAAAGCTGCCACTCCGCTCATAGAACGTGTGGACTTCAAGTGTCCGCTGATCTCCTTCTATGGAGACAACGACTGGATGGACCGACAAGGTGGCGCATATATTGGGGACATCGGCGTCATCGCGGGTTGCACACACCATATGCACCTCGAATACCCACGTTTGGTGACCCGTTGCATTATGTACTTCATCAAACACAACCTCGATAATGTGAAAGACCGGGAGGAGGAAGCCCGCCGAGGAGGCGCGTCAGGCGGTCTAGATTCTGTCATCAATGCAGGGGAGAACGCAAAGAACGAGGGCGAAACCGGTGTTATCGATGTAGAGCAGACTCTGTCCGATATGCAAGAGGTGAAAGAAGAACGAAGAAAGTCTAGCCAAGCTGCTCGAAAGGCAAGCACACCAGGTTGCGTCCAAGAACCCGCGAAACAGCCTCCTCCTGTTGCAGCAAAAATAAGAGATAGACGAAGCGACATGAGCCAAAATGACACCGATGATGGAGATGCCGCTGATGACAACACAACAGCAGGAGGGCCAGCTTTATCCAGTGCCAACGTACAGTCTGAGCGGGCTGGCGTTCTGAGCGATGCGCAAATGCGTGCCGAAATGATGGAACCAGCGAAGGTGCGCCAGCGCAGCAAGATGGCGCTAGATGCGAACGGCCTGCGCGAACAGGAAGACGCTGCTCGGCGATTTGCCGAAGCGATGGCCGCGGGCGATGAGAAGGCAGCGTCAGCCGTACTCGACGGGCGCGTGGACGCTGAGGACATACTGCGCGCTTACTCCCGGAATGCAGAAACGCCGTTTTTTTTGCAATCAAGAACTGGAGCCACTGCGGCTGACGATAGTTCACCAGTCCCAGGTTCTTTCGTTGTCGGTGGTAGCGAACAGAAGGGGGGTTCGTCGTCGTCTACGGCTAAAAGGAGCCTGAACACGAACGCGGTCACAACATCAACGGTGCAGCACAGGCGAGAAGAAGCGGAGAGCCCGAAACACGATCGGGTAGATTTAGTCCACGGAAATTTTACCACTACTTCATCCTCAACATCTCCGAGGGGCCGAAAAGCCGCGACCACACACATATCAGAAGAAGAAGAAGAAGAGAGTCGAGGACGTCGACGAGAATCAACTTCGTCTTCATCTGCTTCCTCTGCTGCGAGCGAGTCGCATGCCGCTACAACGTCTCTGACTTCATTGTCATCCGACGACTGGAAGCCTGCGCCTGGTGTCCGGGACAAGATATCGTCGAAAGACGCAAAGAGTAGAAAAAACATGAAAAGAACGAATAGTCCTTTTGCTTATCCATCGAAGTATCCTGAAAGAACCGCAAGGTCTTCGTCACGTAACCGGGTTGATTCCGAGTCAGATCTCGATATGGAAACGGGAGATAACTCGTGCTCGAGCGGCGGCACGTTCCATTCACTTGCGAGCCGAAGACGGAAGTATCTACTGCGTTCTGCTCTCCTCAATCCCCAGTATGCGCAACGAGACATGGCGCTTGCGAAGCAGTTCGTAGGGGGCGACAAGAATCCTCCAGAAAGACCAACTAACCGCGACGTTGGTCCAGAAAATGTCACACCAGTCGACGATGATACTGCTATTCTACCAGGCGGCCGCGCGAATGCAGCGGGCGGGAATCCAGACCCTAGGGAAGGAACAACAGGTGATGCTGACCCTACAACATCTACTCCAGGAGGTGCCAGTGCCAGAGACCCGTCCATCTTCCAGGATTCAACCTTTTCGCGGATGCCGAACTATTCGAAAAGACCTTACAAAAAGATCATCAAACTGAGGAGGAGAAACAAGGTATGGTGGGCTAACAACCAATTAGCCGTCAATTCTGCGGACATCCGCGAATTTCGAAGGGCAGATAAAGAAGATGCACCTTTTCAGAAAGGCGAGGCGGTGCTAAAGCAGCCGAAGGTGATCATAGAACCGCGAAAAACAGCGGCCGCTCAAATACCCTCGTCAATAAGCGGCGAAGGTGAAGAAACACCGTCATCGAGCCTCAAAGCGTTTATCGAAGAGGGCTCCGACAATGGAGGTGCTTCTGCGAAAATCGGAGGATCGAATGGGCAAGAAGAAGATAGGGATAGAAGTATGAGCTATACCGCTGCTTCTGCGGCGAACAATCCACCGGGAAGTCATTCTCTAGGGGGAGCATCGTCAGGCAGAGGACAGAGGAGTTCTGGATCAGCTAATGCAGGAGGACGAAGGAGCAAGGAGGTAAAAGTTAGTTTTGACCCACGCACCCGAAGCTTTTCCCAAGGTGATGATTTTTCTTTGGAGACAGACGAGAAACATTTTTCGTTATCAAAACCGACGCCACATCAGAATATTACCACGACTACTTCTAGTCGTGGTACGGCACCGATACAACCAGAGCAGCAATCGCAGATGCTGGTCGTGGATCAAAGGAGTAATAATATAAATGGATCCAGCACACGACCGAACGCGCCACCACGTGGAGTCCCCTTTCCTGAGCCCATCTCCAGCACCGTTCGACCAAATGCAAATGACCCCCGACGCGAAATAAACCGAGGAGCTGTCGCGATGCTTTGAGGTTGAGCTTCTTCACTTCACCTTTTCTCTTCATCAAATTCAAAGTAATATTATCTAAACATAACTTGACCTGGCGTCAACATCTGCATTTTTGATTGAGATACTCGCGCGCTAGGACAAAGCCACAAGCTGAAATTGAATAGTACTCATCCAATACTGCCAGCTTGGTCGACTTCCAAGAACAGGAACACACTCCATAAAAAAACACAGGAGCAACAGCATGTTTACATACAACTTAAACAATCACGCACACTACATTGGTTTACTCAGAACCGTTACAACTAGGCACTGATGCAGCAGTTAAACAAGATCATGCCAGAGTCCATGCGAAGGTCGTAAAACTGTCATATTGCTGGTAACGGCCGCCAACGCTACTGCTTCGGTCAGCCGAGGATTCGCAATGGTCGGGTGAGCTAAGCTGTGAGTCGTCGGTTTCAGTTACCGCCTGCTCAAGCTGTGCTCCTTTTCATCAAGCATAGAAACTTACATTTATCAAATTGAGGTTATCATATGCTCATCTTTGTCATAAGCGAAACCATCTTCCAAGATTGGTCCGGCTCAAGAGAAGACCTCAGTTTCGATTAGCTTTTCAATGCACTCCCTCTTCTTGTTGAAATTGAATTCCGTTACTCCCCAAAAGCGAAGACCAGTGCTTGTGGGTCCGTAGGAGCGCACCCATGAGCACTTGAAAACAAAGAACGCTACGAGGGCGCAACGGCTCCTTTGCAACAAATGTGTTATGCCCTGAAATGCAAACGGTACCATAGAAGGTACAAGAGTGACAACACTTTGGAGCGAAAGAAGGCCCTATCTGAACTACTTCTAAGCCTGATGCGAAATCTAAGTAGAAGTAGCGTTGTTCGAGTAGATCTGGTTGGATGTTAAAAGCGACTGCTTCTGGCGTTGAGCGTCCTGAAATACCATTCGGTCCGGTCATCAAGGAAGAGCGCTTTTAGGGAGCAGCTGGCAGATTCTCATGTGCTTTCCATATCCATGGACTCATCTTCTGTTGTCTGTTCGGAGTAAGTAGCTTTCTTGTTGTCATAAACTTATCCCGCCTACCGCGAACATCTTTAAATTATAGACCTTCGTGGTCGTTTTTTGGCCGTTCCTCTATAGCCAGATAGTACTAGTAGTTTCATCCTGCTGCAGGCAGACGAAGACGATGATTCATATTATTCAAGATCAATATTATAATATATGAGCCAAGTGCAAGTGCATAAGTACGCATACTGCACTTGAGGACTGATTCTACAAGAACTTTTTTAGAAATAGATCTTCGGGAAGATGCTACTGTTCTTACGTGCATCAAATGACTCAGACTCAAATAGTACTAGAAAAATGAACAGATGAAACTGGTGTAACGTGATTTGTTGTACTAGTCAGGTAAAAAAAGGAGAGCCATGGCATGCTTATGAAAATTTGTTAAGCTGCTATGACTATGAGACTGTCACTCGCAAGAGAGTGTCTAAAACCGGATGTGAAACTGAAATAGTATTTCCAGCGTAACCATAATTTTTGTCGTCTTCTCCAGAGGCAATGAGCTGCTGTGTTCCGATCCGTTCGAGTTCTAAAGCCGCCTCTCGGTTTCTGCTGGTGCGCAACAGGCAGACGTCGCGGGTCTGTGGACATGACGCGGCGTCAACGATGCGTCTTTACTCGACTGGCCCTGGAAAGGGCGGGGGGCCGATAAAACCAACTTCAAAGGAGTCGGCGCCTTCGTCTATTCCTGCAAGTAGTGGTAGTGGAGCGGTGGCAAGAGCTGACGGTAATAAAGATACAGGTGGAGGAGCTGCGTCTTCCTCGTCAGGCGAAGATGCGCCGAAAACTAGCGGGGGGGCCGAAGGAAGCGCCAGCTCACCCTTGACTGCGCTTTCATATGTTGCGAATATAGCCTTTGTCGCGGGTTTGGGCTACATAGGGAAGCAAGCGTACGATAGCCAGCAAGAGGCGTCGAAGCTCACAAAAATGCATGAAGACGCCCAAGCGAGGGCAAAAAAGTAAGTACTTGACTTGTCTTGTATCCTGACGGCACTTCTCTTCAGTATTATAATATAAGATTAGAGAACAGTACGACACCGACTTGTTGATGTTCTTCCTCTTAGTACGAGCAAGACCAATGATCATCAGCATCACCGCTAGTACAACATTTCTCTCCATGTTGCACGACGACCAGGTCCTTCGACGAGCAGCAAAAGTTGGAGAAAGCATTAGCGGCAAGTGAGGACGGCATAAACAGCGTAAGGCACAAACTTGCAAAAGAAGCGCAGCTGCGGCAGGGCGCGGAACGAGCGCTCTCGCAGACGCAGGAAGAGCTTGCAAACGCACAAGGGACATTGGCTCGCTTGCTTCCCCCAGATGAAGCGCACATGACAGCAGAGCAGAAGGCGGCGGTCCGACAGCGCCGCGCACAGATAAAGGATGCGCAGGAAATACTAGAAGGTGCGGTCCAGAGTGTTCTAGCAGGTCCAACGGAAAAGGTGCGCGTGCAATTAGAGCAGGCACGGAAGAAGTACGTGGAGCTCGCAGGCACGCCTGAGGACGGGCAACAGTTTCCGATCTTGGTCGACCCGAGACATTTAGAAACTACTCTGCGGAGAGTCGACGCAGTACTTGCGGACAGCGAGAAGCAAGTAGCGGCGGTAGGAAAATTAGACGCAGCGATTACCAAACGCGACAAAGATGCGATGCGAGCGGCATTGGGTGAGTGCCGCGTTTTGGAAGTGAACCCGGGAGCAGCTAAATTTTTTGCGGAGTTGTTGTTAGAACCGGAGAAGCTACTGAAACAGCTCGCAGAGGACAAAAAGATCGAGCTTGGCGCACTCCAAGACTTTAACATCGCAGATTTTGTGGAAGCGGAAAGGGCTCTAGTAGCAGGAGGTCCTGATGTAGACGGCAGTGAGAGGACGCCACTTTCGCGAGAAGCACTCGAAAAACGCTTGCTGTCACGAACGCAACAGCTGGCCGAGAACCGACGATACTTTGCTGCACGCCTCGCAGACGAGTTGCAAAATTTTAGCGAGAAAATCGAAGCGCATGCAGTGGAAAAGGTACAACAAGCAAAGACGAGGTTCCAAGCGGACGCAGCCAAGGAATTCGAAGGAATCAAAAAAGGCGTGGAAATGGAGGAGAGAGAACGGTAAGAGTGACGATTTACATGACCATATGGATGGCACCTTCAGAAGATGGTCGTCTAGTACTAACTCTTTTACTTACTAACACTTTCTTGGGTCGGCGAAAGAGTAAGATTTGGTATAAAAGTAAAAGTTCGGAATCTAGAATAGCAAATGCAAGAAAATTACGGTGCCCTCTTTTTTTCCGAACATTCCAAGGTACGAGAAGATGGTATCTCAAGCCATAGGAGCGGTCACTGAGAAATTGGATGAAGAAACGAAGCAAAAATTGGCAACACAAAAGGGACAAAGCGTAGGGGAGCTGCTTCAAGTGTACTACGCACACCTTTTTTGCGTAAGTCCTGCGCTACATTGCGCTCCGAGGCTTTCCACCGAAAGATAATGCTGAGATGAGTTGGAATTTCATTATGATCTGTTTATGGTTATGTCCCTGGGTAGAGCCCTAGAGGGTGATCAGCGGATATTCTAATGAATTACAATTATCTTCTCAAACTAGACGAAGTGCGCATTCTGCAGCTTTATCAGAGCTTGCCGGGGACATCGATGCCCTGGCGACAGTGGTAAATGAGGATTCCGAGGAGATCGATCGATTGAAATCCCAGCGAAAACTCCACAGGCTTCTCAATGCCGCGAGTACTTCTAAGTTTCAAGACGATTGACATTGTCGTTGTAGTTTTTGAAACACTTTGTACCTACAAGTACAGCGCTACTTCTTTAACTTTATGCTAGCCCTTAATAAGATTAAGAACTTCTAGGCACTTGATGATGAAGACAATAATATGCTCACACACAATTGATATGGTCATTAGATATCATTTTTCTCCCTTTCGTTCAACAGCGATGATGTTCGATGAGAAGCGCGCGCCTTTGTCAGAGGCGCTGTTACCACTGCAGACACAGACTGTTGATCCCGTTACGAACCAAATGGCGCGTGCGCCGGGTGCAAAAGGTGGAGGAACACTGTTGCGATCTGGCCTTGACGTGACTCGCGCTTTCGACAACACTTTGCGGAGCTGGGTTGTTGCCTGCTTCGTGGAATCGCCGACGAATTTTTGGAGCCATCTTTACGCCAACGTCGTCGGGCGCTTTTACCATGTTAGTAGAGGCATAATTTCGAACGGCGCTGGGGATGAAGACAGAGTGGACAAGGCCCTAGCGTGCCTCAATGCGGTACTAATTTACAGACCCTTTTGTGGTATAACTTCGACGCTTCCATGACCTCCTCCATAATCTTCAATAGATAAGAAAGTAACCTTGACACCGTACTGGTACTATCTAGGTGGTGAGAAAATCAAAATTCGTTTTACCCATAGCGCTTCCCGTGATGCCTTTTCACATTTTTGTGTTTTCCTTCAGGCTGCACACTACGTTGACCAAGGCGATTTGCGGAACGCTATCTGGGTTATCGATGCCATGCCAACAGGCTTTGCGCGAGACAGAGTTGAGCCCTGGGTTGTTGAAGCGCGCGCCGCGCTTGTTGGCGAAAATCTATTCAAAGCGCTGAAAGCAAGACTTCAATGTCTGAATGCTATACACCAGACAGGATGAAACTGGACAAGATGCTACTTCTTCCCCTCGTCAGCCTCCGTGGTGGCTCTCGGGTCGGCACTGATTCTGACATATTCGACATTTTCCTCGGTCTCGTTGAGCCTCGTGATATTTGACTCAATCGCGCTGTCTTACCTAGTACTCGAAACTTCGCATCCTTGAGAACATTTTCGAACTTCTTTTCGTCAACGGCATTTTTTCAACCATTGATTCAAAACGGACTTTGCTCATATTCTTCATGTTGTCTCGTACTCGTACGCGTCTATGTTGTCTCACGCAAAAAGACCTTCAATCAATAGTGAGCTAATTGGCCAAATGGTGCAGCCAAGGACGACTGATTCGCTGTCTACTCGTCATTCTCGGTGAGATGCTCAACACGAGCGAAAATTCCAGCAACTGATATACCACGTCGACGTGTTTGTGAGTGCTGTTACTCTTGTCAAGTGCTTCTATTCCGCAATACTAATGTTGATCATCCATGTCCACGTAACAACCAGTAGTTTTGATGCTTGTAATTTTGTAGAACAGGAGGTAGAGAAGGTGGAGCTCTCTAGATCGATGATGAAGTTTTCTCTCGGCGAGTAGAAAGGTATCGAATGTGAAGACGAGCTTCAGTAACAATAAGACGCGGCACTCATGGCTATTCCCAATCGCTGAAAGCTGACACCAGCGCGATCATGACTCGCCAAGACGCGGGCGAGCTGTGGTCAGACGACCAGTCCCCCAAGCGCGCAGACATGGGGAGCCGGGGCTTGAATTGCAAGAGACGGCTAGAGCTAGAGGGAACCCTCAGTACCATGAGTCCCGTTGCAGCTGCTCCTAGACCTTGGGAAAATGAAGAGGAGCCGCTTCTCAACGAAGAGAAACTGCAGAACGATAAAGGCTACACTCGACTTGTCATGTACAACAGCGTTCTCTGCGAGTACCTATCGAGACACGCTTTCGCTCCGTTCACTAGCTCCTCAACATGCAGCCGTGAGCCGAAGCGGCACTGGGTCTACTATCCCAGTCCAAAGCTGCAATTCGTTTTTGTGGCCCTCCAAGCGGCATTCATGCTGTTCTTCTTTTTCTCCACACTCTTGGCGCTTGCAGCCGGAGGAAAAGACGGTACATTAATGTTGAAGTTTCTAGTTTTTCTATTCCTTCGCAATGAATTTCAAGTTCGATATGGATGTGGAAATATATTCAACACCCACTCGCACTCACTACGAGGAATATATTTTGATCATTCTTAAAAAGCACCAGGTGATCACGAGCCGTATTACGCGCATGCGATTTCCGTAGCAATGGGCAGGTCTGCATGTCTACTGAGATTTATGACCGCAAAAGCAGCTTGTCTCCTTTTCTTCTGCGCGTGGTACCGACATCCGTTGTTTCCCGTGCGCCGCGAAATTTCGAGTCCACCAGAAACCCCAGACCTTGCAGATGAACACCAAGATCAATTACGCCGACTAGCATTAGCTTCTGAAGACAGCGAGAAACTAGGAGAAACTCAAGCACTTGTACAACCTCAAACGGCGACGACCTACGGACACCTTTTGCATGAAAATAAGTTGAATAGTAGAGGTTCTTCATTTTTAGCGAGTTCTGGTTCTGAAGCTGACAGAGACGACTTTCTTCCTTTCGAGGACGAGTTAGATAAGATTGGTAGCCGGGATGAACAAGATGAAGATGAAGTGGACCAAGATCATAAAAATGCTAGAGTCACTGCTTCTCAACAAGGAGGACTTTACATGGACGAAGAAACAGAACGAGGGATCTGGCTGCAACAAGAAGATCAAGATGTAGTTCCAAGGACTCCTCGAGGACTCTACTCTAGTACAAGTACTGGCGCTAGAACTAAAAATCATCCAAATCAACCAAAGCGGCACCACATGGAGCAGGAGCAGATGAAATTATCATTTTTCTCTAACCTGGACACGGCAATGCCAATAAAAGATTTGTGGCTGGACTTCGAGGCTCGAACAAACGAACCGCTATTGTATAGCTCCCGGCTCTGTCTCCCGAACCTGATTCTTGTCCAAACGGCATTGATCGGAAGCATCTGCCTCGTGCTGTCGTCCTGGGATGTCATTACCCCGACTTTTTTCCTCATTTTCTACACCGTCGTCCTCGCAATCTCAGGCTTGTTGGGAGCTGTGGACATGTGGAGGTACTGCTAGATATATTTATTTAAGGCGCATGATGGATGGCATGGATCGACATGCCTGGCATACCTTGCATGAGTCGAAGGGGGTCACGTTAGACTTTCTTAAGGAAGCTAAACGAGCACGAAGACTGGCGGCGCGACCTAAACGGTCTTGCGCGTTGTTCTCTGCTGTTGTTCTGGAGGCTTGGTCGCGTTTGTTTGTAATGGGTTGCTTGTTGCATTCGTCTAGGCAACACCCGCCTACGTTAGCCACCCCCCCTCGCTCCTCAGTGCGGCTGGAGCACGCAGAGCGCCTGGAGCCTGTCCGCGCTTTCTTTCACTTCGATTAAACGTCGGGCCTTTGGGCTTATCTTGAGCAGTATATATAGATGCTTCAGACTTGAGAAACAATCATCCTCCTTGTGCGTCCGTGATCTTCTTCGTGATGTCTTGAAATCCTGGTGTCAGTGTGCGTGTCTAGTATTGCTTGAATGCCTCTACAAGAACTGATCCGCTTCGTACTCTTCTTCTCCATCTTCATCGCCAGGAGTCATTGAGTGTAACAATCAATCTCAGGTTGTTTCGCAGTGCTCCAGAAGAGTTCAAGTTTGAGAAGTGCCCCTTGATAAAGCCTGCAAGTATCCAGGAAGCAGAAGCTCGCGAGTTTGCACTGGTCGTAAAGGTCTACGCCGCTGGTGAATCGAAATGTCGCTCTGCTGTGGATTCCGTGTACGAGGTGCTGGTGAGCGGGACCAAGAACTTTCAGCACATCATGACGCGTCCAGAATCACCTACTGCTTCGATCTTCAATTTTGGACGTGAGGACGCTGGAAGTGACGCGATATCGAGAAGGCAAAGCGGTAGCCAACGCCGTGCACGCTCGTCAGGTAGAATTCACAATACTAGCAGCACAGATGTGAGGCCGATTATAGCCGCGGGGACTTCGCAGTCTGCGGCGGACGGTAGGGGTGAGGAACAGAGTCACTCAAATGCACTAGCGAGAACACCTTCGACGGGAAGTGACTTTTCTGCGTGGATGCAAAGTTCCCTCATCTGGAGATTATTTTTTCCTGTTCAAGACGATCAAGTGGCAACCCAAGCAGAAGCGGAAGATGAGGGACTGCGATACAGGCATAAAAGAGCATCACTCACGGGGAGAGCGAGTATGAGGAGCAACCATGTCGAAAGTCTTCTTTCTGAGGGAGATCCCATCGGTACTTGCTCTGGCGAGGGCAAACCTATTCTCTGGGAGATCGAGTACTCCTCGGGTGGTGACTCCGAAGCCTATTATAATCAAGAGAACAAGAACCCTTCATCTTCAATTTATAGAAGCTGCCAATCTCAAAACCAGGAAACAAAATCTGATACGAAACCAGACCCATCAACATTCGTAGATGGAGAGACGGCTGATGCATCTCAAGAGACGCATAGAGGTCAACAAGAAGCGCAAATCGACGACGGTCTGAACACTACGAAAGAGGATCTTGCCCGTACCGTAGACATCGAGAATGAACATCTTGAAGAGCATGTCGACTTAGAAAGCGGACAACTGTTTGTGAACCATGACGCCATTTCTGTATTAACACCGGTTCAACTTCTAAGTAAGCCAGGGGTCGAACAAGATACTATCACAACTTCAGGCAGTACGGCTACACCCCGATCATCAGCATCCTTGTTTAGTGATCACGTCGCTTTAACAAACAAGGTAGTGATTTCGTCAATCGGTGCACCGCAGGCCGACGAACAAGTACCAAGTAGTGGCACCGCGACAGTCATTGCCACATCCTCATCCGGCGACGAAGATGCAGAACCAGATAAGACAACGCAGCAGGGCGTCCTGAAAAATACTACTCACTTATGCGAGGCGCCTGAGGTGAAAACTGTCAGGAAGGTGGCATCGTCTTCCCAAGGGCATCAAACAGTGCAGCACTTCGGACTGGCTGATGGAACAACTACGAGCGAAAATGTGTCCGCGCAGACGAGCAAGGAAAGCACGGGGCCTTTCAGCTCCACTGCGATTGCACTCGCGAATGCGCATGCGGGGCATGATAAACCGACTTCATTAACATCATCTTCGAAAGCAACAACTGCAAGCGCGAAAACAGGAAAGATGAGTGACAAGCTAGTGGCCTCTTCATCTTCTACAACAGCCGCTTCCCAAGGTTCGAGCAAAAAAAGTGAAGTCAGCAAACCCAAACGCGACGAGGAATACTACAAGGATGGGCCTCGGGATATGGTAGAAGTGTCGCTGTATCGTAGACCTGCATTTCGACGTAAGTGGACACGCGAGGTCCGCAGGTTCATGTACCACCTGGAGGTTGGCTTCGTAATGTCCTGGTGCCTTTGCGGAACGCTTCTGGTTTCGATGGTACTATTTCTGGCACATGCCTCTCATCCGTTCGACATTGCGAAGGAGTCCACTGCGAACACGGTGTACGCGACCCAATGGATATCACTCGCTTGCATTTGTCTTTGGCCTGCACTTCACCTCACACCACTGGCGCTCCTGTGTGGATAGCCTTCTTGTTTCTCCTTTTGTTGATCCGTCTTCGAGGTGCATCGAGGATCCCTTCGTTGCTCATTAGAAATCCAGATGACAAGGACGAAAGAAAGACTAGCATCACTGAGTCATCTTCAAGCTTGTCGTGTAATCATGTGAATGTGCATAGAAGACGAATTAACTACTAGAGTAGAATTATTACGCGCAATGTACTAGGTAGAGGTAGTTGTAGTCCTCGTAGGTACCTACTCACAATCACATTTGCTTTTACATGCAGCGGAAACAGCTCAGTAGTATCAGTAACATTCCAAGAATTCGAATTATACAAGAAGGGAGCTGTCTTCTTCTTCTTCTTACAATCATTTATGAACATGGTCATGGAGCAACATTATTATGGGCAGCTTGAGTAGGTGTGGTACGTTGTTCTTGAAATGTCATAATATTTATCAGAGAGGTACAAGAAGTGGTAGTACCACTACACGTCTTCCAGTAAGCGGATGGAGTGCAAGTAGAAGTAGTATCTTCTCACATGAAGAAGTTAGAAACAAGTTGTACATCACCTGTTGCAGAAGTAGTTAACCCCTGAAAAAAATGTTCCCACTACAATAGGCACACTACTATTGCAAGGCACTCAGACTCAACATATGATCTGCTACTACGAATATACTTTCCCAAACGAAGGAATGAATTACAGCCCAAGCGCTTTGGTAGCCCCGCTGCGCTGCATAGCCGTGAATCATCAAAAAAGTGCTCTTATAATTGGAATCCCATGGCCATGCCACACTTCTGCACAAAATCTTCTTTAATAGGGAGGTGGTATTAACCCTGTCTATCAGATTCAAGCAATAAATAATCAACAGTTGACTTTGACTTTGAGCAGTAGGCAAAGTGTCCTATTCCGTTGATTCAGCGCCCTCGTCTTTTCAATTGACGAAATAACAAATAGAAATACGTAGCCAGGACCTAGTCAAAGTCATCCGCAGCATGCATGAGTACTGCGCCTTCAGAATGTTGTATCACGCGATTGACTCGTCTAACAGTAGTCTTGAAAAATTGCACGATCATATTTCTCCTGCAAGAACAAGAACCCTAAGACCTGTGGATCTACGATTATTGAAATGATATTACTTCGATTTATTTATTTGTTGATGTTGTTGTTGTACCCACGAGCTCCTCAAGGAACATATTTATCTGAAATATCAATGTGCGACTCCCGTCCCGAAGCATGTACTACGTACTACGCGTACAACGCTGTAGGTTCTATGTCAATGCGCGGACTTGAGAAGTCGTGAAAATGAGCTGAGAGCGTGAGCACAGAGGCAGACCTGTAATTGTAAGCGTGATACGAGTGCGCGAGAAATATGAATGAGAAAGAGACAAGTGGTTTTCCTGAGATGACGTGAGACTCTTGAGTCAGTAACTTCTTTTTCTCATTTTTTTCTATCGATGAGATGTGCGACTGCTTTACGTCTGTGTTTCCAATCAATGACATGTGGACGTGAACAAAACAATCAATATGCAGGATAAAACCTTCGTCCAATGTCTAATTTGTTTGAGTAACTACAACCTCTACCAAGAAGAATTCAACTCAGAGAAAGTAGTGGATCACAAGAATAGATGGCATCAGTCGTGTTTTCGTTCCTGTCAGCTCGCGCTTGCAGTCGCCTCAGACGGAAGAGAGGGCTTTTCTGCTGGCTTTGGCTCCTGTGGTTGGGAGGAGTGCAGGTCGGGGCAAACGTAGAGCTTGGGATGGGGGAGTCTCCACATGAACAACGAGCGGTTGATGGTAAACTCATGGGTGTATTGGGTGCATACTTCCGCTACTACAATTATGCTGTATTGTCTTTCTGGTCTCCTTACTTCACGTGCCCCAGCCCGGTGGTCAAGATCAAGAAACCAAGAAATTGTCTGATGTTGGCAGTGTGCTATTCTCATCCGAAAGAACGATAAGACGACAGTTCTTGCTTTGAGCTGCAACGTGCCATGTTTCTGAAAAAATAAACAACAGTTGGTCCCTTCACCTTCTGTTCTCTACTTTTTCCTGGTACTATCACCGATCTTCACGATCATCACTGTTATGATTATCTCGTTTCTGTCTTTCTCATTCTTTTTATCATGCTCTAATGTCGCGTCTACATGAAGGGACCATCGGAGCAGGATGAAGCGGAGGCAGTGCGGTTGGCCGACTTTGCGAGGTGTGACGTTTGCGAGACTATGATGAGCAACATTCTCCGGAAGCATTTCACTAAGCCGGCTGCGCAGAACGTGACAGCTCTAGAAGCGCCAGACGCAGGAGCAGACCCAACATCATTAGCCGAGGAGAAAAAGCAGACCATATCGTCAGGAGAAAATGACAAAGCAGGTGTCGAAGCACACAGGCGACTGGCGGATCCTGACAGCACGGAAGGGGAGAAGGAAGCACCTGCTCTTACAGCACAAGAACAGGCGGTCTTGATGGTCGACGACGAGGACATTCCCTTTGTGCAACGTGCAAATATGAAGAAGATGAATGCTGACTCTCTGTTGGATTATCTCGAAGGCCACCGGGATCCGATTGAAAGCAAAGACACGGAGGTAACCGTCGGCAATCGAACGGACAAGGACACTGTCAAGGACCAGGTTCTCAGCCGGAAAGTTGGATGCAACAAACTCTTCAAGGATGACTTCCTGTATCCCGGATATATCCTGAGACCCTGTACTACTTGTTATACTTAGTTAGCGTTACTGGAACTGGCACTGCAAACTAGAAAAAAAATTACCTAGCTGATGCACAAGTGATCAGAGAACAAGTCAAAGAAGCATAAAAGTAGCAGCAGAACGCCCGAATTACAGAGATCACTATCTTAGGTGAAAAACATTAACATTTTGATCTTCCTCACAGCTTGAATATAATACTCGAAAACTTCAAATAAGCGAGTGATGCCAAAAATAGACTAAGGGCCCGCCTTGAGTGTTGTCCTCTATAGGTAGTTGAGTTGAGCTTTTCTAGACGCCCGGCACGTTTCCAAACATGCATAATATCGCGCCCGATAAGTTCAGAAGCTGCTCCATTTTAAGTAAAAAAAATGGGTATTTTTCGGGGATTGGAACCGAGTTCGCGCGCCGGGTATTGAGAGGGGGTGCGCAAAACCGCTTTCAATCCCCGAAAAGTCCCTTACTTTTCGGCTATTCAAAGCGAGGCACTTTTTGGAGGTAAATCGGAGATGCATGAAAGTACTGCCGGGCGTATTTGAGTAAAACTGCAATCCCCACTAGAAGCTGACCACTTTGGCCCCTCTTGGAATGGTCCATACTTTCACTTATTTTCCAACTCACTTAAGCTTATTTCAGTTTTTCGAGTATAATGATCACCAACCATTTACTCGTTCATCAGGTGCCGAAGAAGAGCGAAAGACTGAGCCATGCGTACATCCACCGGAGCATGGGGGGCGCCCAAGTGATCACTCAGTGAACACTTACGAACTGTGGAAGGAGATTGTTTTCTTTTCCTGCGAACAAACTTTATGATCATCTACCTCTACTTAGCAACCCGTAGTAGGCGATTGTATATGTATACTAGCTTGGAGCGTCCGATAACATCCCTCCCACTAGGATCATCCTCCTCCCCAAAATAAGAAAATAAGCAAGGCAAAGATGTAAGCGATATGCGTTGTCAAATTTCGAAAATTTTCCACGTTTTGCCATCGTTTGCGGATTGGATCTCGTGCGTTTGAAGTCAAGCGCTAAGATCCCAAAACTTTTGGACTTTAAGCCCTTCCGCTGAAATTCAGCCTCGTGCTTGGATTTGCATTCTTCAAATTTCGAAAATTCTCCACGTTTTGCTGTCGTTTTGGGATTGAATTTCGTGCGTTTGAAGCGCTAAACTCCCAAAATTTTTGATTTTAAGCCCTCTCCCTGGAATTCAATTTCTTGGATTTGCATTTTTCAAAATTCGAAAACTTTCCACATTTTGCCGCCGTTTTCGGGTTGAATTCCGTGCGTTTGAGGTGCTAAGATCGCAAAATTTTTGATTTTAAGCCCTTTCTCTCGAATTTAATTCCTTGGATTCGCGTTTTTTCAAATTTCGAAGATATTTTGAACCCTTTCCCTGGGATTCAATCTCTTGGCGTCGCGTTTTTCAAATTTCGAAAGTTTTCCACCTTTTTCGTCATTTTGCGAGTGAGTCCGTTGATTTTGAAGAGCTAAGACCCTAAAATTTTTGATTTTAAGCCCTTTCCCTGGAATTTAATTCCTTGGATTCGCGTTTTTCAAATTTCGAAAATTTTTCACGTTTTGCCGTCGTTTTGAGATAGAGTCGCGTGAGTTTGAAGCGTTAAGATCCTAAAATTTTTGATTTTAAGCCCTTTCCCCCGAAATTCAATCCCGTGGCTTCGTGGTTTCGTGGTTTCGTGGTTTCGTGGTTTCGTGGTTTCGTGGTTTCGTGGTTTCGTGGTTTCGTGGTTTCGTGGTTTCGTGGTTTCGTGGTTTCTTGGTTTCTTGGTTTCCTGGTTTCCTGGTTTCCTGGTTTCCTGGTTTCCTGGTTTCCTGGTTTCCTGGTTTCCTGGTTTCCTGGGTTCATGGGTTCATGGGTTTGGGGTTTGTTTGTTTTTGTGTCGGAGGTTTTGGGTTCGGGTGTTGGTTCGGGTGTTGGAGGTTGCAAAGTTTTATTGCTCTTAATATTGATTTTAGACTTGATTTCAACAAGTAATGAATCGCTGGAAGTGGAACTGAGCCTGATGTTGAGCGACTTTCTTACTAGAATTATGCTGACTCGGACTCCCTCTTCTTGCCCGTCCCTGTTTCATCTTCCATTGCGGGCTATCGTGAGGAGATGGTGGACGTAATTTTACGCGAGGTAAAGAAGAAGAAGTCGGTTGCGACCATACCACAGCTAGCAGCAATGGCCTGTCGGAAGGCGGGCAAATGTGACAGGAAGTTGGCCTCTTCGCGGAAGCCCATGCCGGGAGGTATCGGTAGCGAAAATCCGAACGCTTCACCTGCCGGCAAAAAGAGCGCGAAAAAGAAGAAGCGTCCAGTTGACAAGAACATCAAAATCGTCGACAAGTCGAAAGCCTCTACTACACCACCGCCAAAGCGCAAAGGTAAGAAAGCTAGTAAAGCAGCCGCTCAGAAAAAAGAAGCAACATCAAGTCCCGTTCGTGGCGAACTCTAACGCTCCTACACTGCGTGGTCAAGGTTATCGACACAAACTTGCACAACGTGGATCGTATTTCCATTAATTTGCATGTACTAATGGGATCAACACATTGCTTGTTGTTCGCAGTCGTGATTCATATGATGCACCACAAGGCAGCTCACCAGCTGCATTGATGTCGATATCAAAAAGATCCTGATCTATGATCGCAGTACTTTCTCGTACTTCTCCTGGCGTGGTCGGTGTTATCGAAATGAGCAAAAGGCGCCGTGGAAGCAATTCTTCCAGCAAGAGCAAATGACATTAGCATTACAAATAAGAAAAAGGATGCTTGTTTCAGCTTGCTTCACATCGGATGAAAACGCAAGCGATCTTCTAGATCATCTTTTCTCTCTATCATAGGATCCACCAATGCAAAGAAAAGATCATCGAAGATGAAATGCGATCTGACGGAACAGGAGAACTAGAAAGGCTACCAGTACTAGAGGATTCGAATTATACACAAATCCGCATGTACTTGCGCGGAATGACCTTGCCGTATTCGAAACAGAGAGAACTTGTGTGAATGTAATTATTGCCAACACCAACCGCTATCGGTACCGCCACCAAGAACGATCAAACCGACTAGAACTTCTACAACACCCCAAACACCAAAAAAAGTGGTAGGAGTGCGCAATGCTAACGTCATTAGTAATTTCATTTTCCCATTGATTTCCCTGTAGGTCCGGTAGGAAGAAGGGAACTGTATGTCATTTTCGAATGGTCGCTCAAATGCATCTACCTAGATTTTTATTGATCTATCTTGAACTTTGTTTTAGAAACTTTTACGCACCACCTTCGTGTTCTGCATCATGATTATTAACCTAGACCTAGTCCTAGTCCTAAATTGTAATTATTCAAACCAAGCGAACAACAATACCCGGGAGCACGAGTTAAGGCCATTCTGTTGTGTAGCAGATAAATTATTATGAATAGTTAGTCTACTTGGGTGCACTTACTATGTATAGGGTGGACAGTGGCAGTGCTATCTATTTTTAGACCTATTACGTGGAAACTGCCATGCACGCCAACCGACTGCCAGCCACCATACCACGGACAGACCAAGGAAGAGATAATTAATAAGACCACGGATGGCTTCGGTTGTTGATCTTGGTGAGCTAGCACCCATAAGCAAGATCAACTTCGCCGTACCGATCTCATCGCGAGCACCTACATCTCTTCCTTCTCTTGGCAGGACCTTATGATTATGTGGCAGAAGTCAGGAGCTTTTACTTTGCGCGCTCTAGACCTACTTTTCTTACCCTTATTTCATTCCTTATAATGGCTACCTTACACCAACCTAACTCTTTATGTGCTTCTGTACCTTATGCAGGTACTTCTATTACACAAGAATCTGATTTTAAACACATTCTCTCCATCATCCAAACTTTCTAAACACATCACTCAGGAAAATACACACACACAAAAAATGACCTCTACGACGCAGCAGACCAGAAGTCTCACCTGTGATCAGGATTTTCTTTCATCTCTCGTGAAGTATTTTTTTCAACTATCTAAGGTCTACATCCTTATCTCTTTAGAATATTGCTTTTCGTAAAGCATTTGGGAAGATATAAGTATTTGTTAAAGATAAAGAAGTTTCATGTTTATGGCATTTTCAGCAAACTTGTTTCTGTTCGCTGACAAAAGAAAACTTGCTGTTCGTCTTCTCATACGCTAGTGCGTTCTATATAATTTGTCAGAATTTTTATGGACGATCTTGAAGAAAAAATGAACAGGAATTGATTGTGATCAGAACGCTTGCAAATCGGACTTGTAACAGCCACCACAAGATACATACGTCAAGTCTTGTAATCAGAAACGAAAGCAAAAGTCGAATTGATTCTTATTCTTCTAGGAGCGAACGGAAAGTGTATTTATGCAATTGAGACCCCTTCGTAAGTCAACGAAAATATACAGTTGTAAGAAGGTGCTAGTACTACGAAAACTTTTCCAAACAGCTGGCGAAGCTACCTACAGCTAGCGTAGGTTGTACACCTACAAAGGCCTGAATAACTAATGGGAATGCTCATCATTAATATAACTCTGAAACTACAGTATGTTGACCATCATGTAAAAAGTAGCACCAGTTTTAGAAGTCATGCCAGTGCATCATCTACATTAACTGGAAATTGTCTTCCTCATGATTAATTGCACGACGTCGGTTTTTTACCAGCTACTACAACAAAGCAACGACTTCCCTCATCGCTGTCCCTCGTACGATGCAGGATTTGCTTGAGCGAGAAGCTGCAACGCCATTTCTACTCATCGATCGATGCAGTCGATGTGTGGCTGCGGTCCTCGCCATGAAAAATGTAACATGTAAAGATTATTTCATGATTTGCAAATAACGCAGGATGAGCGTCTCCAAACGTTATTTTTCTCAAGTTCGAGCCCTCTCTCGGCCGACGTAGTGTGAAGAACTTCGCTCCCTCACGTCGCCTCCGGGCGTAGAGGTGCGGCAGTCGCAGCTGCGAGAGATATGCGCTCTGTGGAGACGCCCTGACTATATATATATCTATAATTGATTGGCTTTCTCTTATCCTTTTCCGGTACTACAAGAACCGGCACTACAACATATGACAAGTGCTAGATAAAAAGTAGAACAAAAAACAACATATTCAACGTCATCATGATCTGATGCTTCAACTCCATAGGACGAATCTACAGTGGTCATGATGCAGAAATGATTGCGTTATTCATTCAATATTCATTGAGTGAAGACGAAGGAAAAGATCATCACCAGTTTCCAATCTTTTGCATTAAATGTGTCTGAAGATTTATATTGCTATGTTGGGTGGAAACAAAATTTAAATGATGAATTTCACTCGTCTGAGCATTATTTTCCTCCTCTTGTTGCAGAATTTCCAAAATATGTACATGCAAAACACGACTCGGCTTTGGTTGTGTGACAATGGTCACGCTCTCTCGATAAAGCAGGGCTCAACTTCGTCCACAATGTTGACGCGCTGTTCCGTATTATTTCATGGACGGATCTTTTCGCTCTACGATCACCTTCACGTTCAAACAAACGACAAAATCAAAGTACGAGCATGATAATAGATCAGGAGAAGACGATTGTATGGATCAACTGAGCGATCATAATGGGCCGCTCTGGGCCGTCTAGTCGTTTTGGGTCTTGCGAGAGAGATCTAAGTCTTCTCAGCTTGATGGATCATGATAACATGGTTTTTTATGTCGCTGCGACAGCAGGAGTAGGGGAAAGATAGCGAGACCGTCTCTACTGCGAAGATCTTGTGAATCATGTTGCGAAGATCTAGCAGGCTCTGCTGTGATGATACACCAGATCATAATTCTCCTGTTCCTGCCTTGTGCTTATAAATGAATCACTTTAGGTAAGATCCTGTGCTGTTTTTCTTTTTTACCTTTTGATCGGGACAATAGATACATTGCACTTATCGAACTAACACATTCATCCTCCAGGTCGCTATTTTTCGAAAAGAAAACAAGCACTTAATCTTCAATTATTTCTTCGTTATTGGCATCCTATAATTGATTCACGTTTTCTAAGTGTTTTACTCGAGGACAAAAACTTGGTGTTTTCGAAGTTCCATCATTTTTTCTTTTTCTTTACATTGTCTTATTTCTGGTGCTTCGCCTGCTCCTGAAAATGAAGGTGGAGTCTGATGCTATGAAAAGCGCCTGCTCAGGGCTTCTCTCATACATTGAGAAGCGGAACAAGGACGAGCAAAGAAAACAGCTGTTCGACACCAACTCAGAGACAGTGAGACTCGACTTCTCTCTTGCATCGATTCCTCCCAAGGCGATTCACAAACCATACAGAATCACGCTGCCGAATCCAATGTAAGTCGAATTTACTTAATTGAATTCTCCATTTGAAATTAAATCGGGCGTGGTCGATGATTTGTCACTGCCAATATTATTTTCGCCTCTAGACGATACTGTGCTAGAAATCGAAATGAATCCTGCATTATATATAGTAACAAGTACTCACAACTAACTCTCTGACGCTGTTAGATAAGACGGTCAGCCGTAAGAAAATGTAGCTGTACTAGAACAACTGAGCAGCCAAGGAATAACAAAGACAAACCCATGATAATGATAAAAGGTACGAGTCCTCAGAGGTTTGCGTTTTTGTCAGGGATGATCTCGACGACCGCAACAAGAAATTCCACGAGACAAAGCGAAAGGAATGGAAGAATTTGGTCAAATCGCAGAACATCAAGGCGGTAATAACTAGAGCACTTTCATAACCTTTGTTAAAAACTACAAGATCGAGGCCGCTGTAGCCAGAAGTCTTTGCTCGATACTATAATTGTTAACTAGAAGATCATCACTTTTTTCAACTACACAACTCCATTATTTTGTTCATGTCCGGGGTTTATTAGGGTTCTACCTCCTCCTCTCACCTGCAGGTCCAGAAAGTGATGCAATTGCAGAAAGTTAAGAAGGAATTCAAGCATTTCGAGCAGAAGCGCGCGTTGTGCAACTCTTATGACTTGTTTTTATGCGACAAGACGATTCTTGAGACGATGCCACAGGTTCTAGGGAAGACTTTCTACAAAAGCCGCCACAAAGCGCCAGTTCCGGTGACGATCACCAAGCAGAGACCAAGCGAAGATATCCTCAGCGTCCTCAAGAGCACGACCATGACAGTACCATCGGGTCCCTGCGTAGGAGTCCGCATCGGCCGGTGCAGCATGACACCAGAACAGCTCGCAGAAAACTGCTCAGCGGTACCTCTAACAGAAAAGCGATGTAGGTCTAAGTTGTTAACCGGAAATGGAAATAAACCGACTGTTTCACGGGCTTCTTATCATTTTTTTGAGCCTTTATCTAAGCATCAGGCACAATTTCTTGTTCTCATTCGACGATCAACATCATCTAACTTCTGCTAATACATACTACTTACTAGGTTTGCGAAAAAGCAGCATCAATATTTGCGGAGAAGGGACTAGAGGTGAAGGCCGCACACATAACGGCAACAGATTGCATTTCCTTGCCGGTCTACGCGCAGGAACTTGACGGCGACGCTATAATCGTGGAGACTTCTCTGAAAAAGGCAACGAAGCAGGAAAGCAAGAAGGAAAAGGTACAGTCTATCGCTGACGACGCGACGACAGCTGGCAACGACAGCAACAGCGAGGATCCTGAAATGAAGGAGGCACAAGCGGGGAGGAAGGGTGCTGTCTCCCAGACTAAAAAAGCCGCAAGCGCGAAGTCGACAGACAAAAAGAAAGTTGTAGAGAAGTCTGAAATGCCGCTTCTCAAAGGTCGTAAGAAGAAAGTAGCGGCGAAAGGAGTCAAGAAACAAAAATAAATGCTGCGGATGAGCGGCGCGAGGCCGTAGGTGAAGTTCTAAATTTAAATCGAGCGGATAGAGGTTGATTCGAATTTACTTGTGACTTCTATATTATATATACTATTTGCATAAATGGACACTTCTATCGACTTGAGCGGTTCAGCAGGGAAAAGTGTTGAAATTTTCACAAGGAAGATGCTGAAATTCGAAAATACAACGCAGCTTTTACGCCACATCTACCCACGGCGGTGTGACAATTGACGGGTTCCGGCTTCAACATGAAAAATTAACTCGATCATCTACTTACTTATTTGATATTGAGGAAAGAAAAATTTTGATCTGGTTAAGAATTTTCATCAGACGTGGTTCTGCTCTACATGATCGCCGTGTCGCTTTCTGATCCGGATCTGTTATTGCCGTTCAAGCTCCTTCACACCTGGTAGGGGCAACGTATGTGATCCTTGACCTATGTGATCCTGGTCCACTGGAATGGCAGTTAGATACTCGTCACCTCGAGTCTGAACATAATTGTCGGATATATTGGCGAAAAGTCAGCTTAGCACTGCACGAAAACGGTCAGAATGGCCCCCATTCCGTCAAGGGAGTGCGCTACTTAGCGATGTCCCCCCCTTGTCTTCTTTCGGTTTCGTGTGTCTCTTATCTTTGTTTTCTGTGTTGCCCACGCCCCACCAGAATCCACCACGCCAGGCGGCAAGCATGTGCCTGGAAATATTCTGGAGCGGGGGCGGGGTTTCCAATTACGCACTTCGCCAAAGCTTAAGCAGGGGACTTTGCTGAAGGGCAACAGTATGCGGGGACAGATTTAGGGGCTTACATCCTGCCCCGTGGGATTGAATTAGTCCGAATTTTTGCAGTTTTTCGCTGGCTTCTTCCCATTATAATGCATCGCAATGTTAAGAGAATCAGAAAAAGAATTTAATCAACATGTTGATCCATGTCTTCGGTCTTCGATCAATGGATAGCAAAAGGCGGCATCTTCTGCGAGTTCAGTTTCTAATTTAACATTACATACTCACGCTTACACGCCCACGCGATCTGAAAAAGTGGAGTAACTAAACGTGAATCCTAGTAAACCGCGACTTCGTAATATTTTCCCACCTCTTCATCACAGGTGTGTGTTGTAATTGTATGCAGAAGTAACATAAACTTGTTTTGTTGTGGTTGAAGAAGAACCAGAGCGAAGGCGAAGACAATTGTTTCATTCTGGAATATATATTTATTGTTTCGATTACTAGACAGGCAGCGCGCAGCGTGAGCAGATCAGCACAATGGCACCAAAGAAGAACAAGGATGAGAAGCCGGCTTACTCAGTCGAGCTTCGGTTTGGCCGAACAAAAACGAACTTAAAAATGGGTGTTGTCGGTCTCCCAAACGTAGGAAAGAGTTCTTTTTTCAACCTGCTCACCAAGCAAGCAGCAGAGGCGCAAAACTTTCCCTTCTGCACAATCAAGCCAAACGAAGGAAGATGTAAAGTCCCTGATGACAGGTAAGAATTGATCAACTTTCTCTTCGATCATAAATGATATTGAAAGCGTTGAGAATGAGGATACGATGAATAAAGTTGTAGCTGTAGCAGTAGCAGAGAATACTATAATAATATCTCTTTCTCTTACGTCAGATCTTTGTCACACAATCAAGGTTCGAGAAGCTTTGCGAGATGTGGAAGCCGAAAAGTATAGTACCCGCATATTTGAACGTCACCGACATTGCCGGTTTGGTCAGAGGGGCGCACGAGGGCGCCGGTCTAGGAAATGACTTTCTCAGTCATATTCAAGCTGTAGATGGTACAAATTTGTTACAGAGGACGCGAAATTTTTACCAGCAAATGTTGATTAGAAAGCCGTTAAGTAGAAGTTGTACCTGCTAGTTGAAGTTCAAGGACACGCTCGTTGATCCTGATATGCATTCGGAAAGAAGAGGACTACAACATATTCAAGATTCATTTACTTGTACCTGCAAATCAAGTTCAAGTCAGAAAGCAAAAACGCCACCTCTTCTCTACACTCGCACTGCCTTCACCTTCAGGCATCTTCCATATGATCCGACTATTCGAGGATGCAGACGTAACACACGTTGACGACAGTGTGGATCCCGTGAGGGACCTCGATACCATTACCCAAGAGCTCTGCTTGAAGGATCTCGCGTATGACTTTTTTTGAAGGTCCACAGCAGTAGTCCTAATATTTTTGGGTGCTACATTGAAATTAAGTCAACAGCTCTCGCTCTCTTAGCACAGTCGTCGTGAAGTCGCAATGAATCGATGAAAACTCGCGCTTACATTTGCTCTAACATAATCAAAAACTTGAAAAATTCCACTTCACCATAATAGGTATTACGAGAAAGTGGTTGAGGCCTACGTTACGTCGATGAAGCGAGCACAGAAAAAAATTCCAGAAGAGTGGACCGCATGCATGGATAAAGTAAAGGGATACCTCGAGAAAAACCAGCTTCTTTCGAAACAGGCCTGGTCCCCAATCGAAGTCGAAAAAATCAACGAGTTTCTTCCAATTCTCATCACTACAAAGCCCGTCGTCTATCTGCTCAACATGTCTGAGAAAGGATACAAGACCAAGAAGAACAAATGGTACTTATACGTAGCATAGTTTATAGACGGTGGGAAGCAGGTGGGCGACGCTGGGGCGCTGGGCGGCCACGCTTGGCACGGTGGGCGGACCCTTGGCACACATGGGGGGCACGCTGGGAGCATATAGCGTTGCCCCGCTGCTTCCGCCAATGTACAGGGCCGCAGTCGAGGGCCGCTCGGCGCTGTGCTCCTTTGCGGAGTGCTTCCCTGCTGTATGCAGTGCCGCTTGGGTGTGTAGAGTGCGGCGCAGCGCTGCAGTGCGCCTCAGTGCTCTGCTGCAATGTGCGGCCAGTGCTGCTGAGGGATATCCCCAGGCGGGCCAGTAGGTGGGCGCCCCATTTCTTATGCAGCTTGCTGCGGATTCAGGGCGCACGCGCTTACTCTGCCGGGTGGCTTCAGAAATGGGTGCCCGAAGGGCGCCCCGATTTTTGGCCCCAAGTCTTACGGTGGGCGCACAGTTGGCGAAATATTTCGCAGAAGACCCAGTTTTGGCCCGCCCAGCGGCCCAGCGTGCCAAGCATGCCCACCGATCCAATTCTGGGGAGCGAATAAACAAGCAGAAAATAGTGAGTAACAAGCACAACCGGAAGCAACTTCCGCTTCGGGCGCGTAATCCTCTTCCATGTATAATTCGTGATCGTGTTGATTGATTATATCAGAGTAGTTCATAGCACGCATGGTGCATGGAGTAGCATGGAGTGCATGGAGCGCAGAGCTTTAAGGGGCGCAAGAAGCTCCCCCTTTAGCTCCATGCTACTCCATGTGATCCATGCACTCCATGCCATGCGAGCTGTGAAACCTTATGAGTTGCTCTGTTATATAAATGCTTACAAGAAGATGAAGAAACTCTGCACTTTTTACATTTTTCCTCCCTTCCTCTCTTCATCAGGTTGTACAAATCTTTCCTACCACCTTTCATCCACCAGGTTGTCGAAGGTGTTCACATGGATCCAGGAGCACGGCGGCGGAACCATTATTCCGTTTTCCGTCGATTTTGAGGAGCAGCTATTCAACGCTCGTGACGATCCTGCGGCTTTGGCCGCTATTAAGGCTGAGGAGGGTAACACCGACAGTGCCATCGATAAGATCATCAAGACCGGACATAATGAGCTGAACTTGATGTATTTCTTCACCTGCGGTGAAGACGAGGTCCGAGCATGGACCGTGTACAAGGGCGCAACTGCCCCGAACTGCGCAGGAGCGATACATTCCGATATGGAGAAATGCTTTATTAAGGCAGAAGTGTGCACCTACGAGGACTTCTTAGCGCTCCAATCGCCAGGAGCCAAGACGAGCATGGCAGGAGTAAAGGCTGCAGGGAAGTACCGCATGGAGGGAAAACAGTACGTCGTGAAGGATGGCGATATCCTCCACATCATGCATAACGCGAGAAAGTAAATGCAACATCGACCGCCTTCTACTTGATATAGTCTGGATAAGAACAGCACCGAAGGCAAGAAGATACATTTGCAGAAGAAGATCATAACGAAAAAATTTTTTGTTACCGGGGATGCTGCAGCTTGTCCCTCTGTTTCACCACCAGTTCTATTTTTAGTGAGATGTCAACATCTGCCATTCCTGGTAGGGTCACAGTTTACGAGTAACACTCCCAAAAAAACAAGTTCGTACTTTGATATTGCAGTTGGTTGGCCGAGGGACGACAAGGACTGGAGGCTCGTGCGATGCCTGCAACGAGGACTTTCCCTAAGAATATCTAGTATCCGTCACCATGGACATTAATCCTTAGCTTCATGCTATTCCTATTCACGATGGTCTTTACACCTGTATTCTGATTCTAATTCTCATCGCATAATCACTACAAGATCCACTTCTACACACTGGGATTATAGAAATTGTATCATAATCTTCATCATCTGCAACGCACAGATATAAAAAGCATGAAATAATTGCATTGAGATCGACTGCGCAAAATATCATATAACAATAACCCTATCTATTGAACTTCTAAATTTGATCTCGTGTACACCGGCGCCATTGGTGGACTCAAAAATAGGAGGACCTTCTCGACGAAGAACTCTTTCACCCAATACTCAAGGAACAAAAAAGCTGCAGTATGAACAAAGATGAACCATCAAGGACACAGAGTTGTCAAAGGCTCCTGTACTGGGCTCCTTCACCACGCATATATTATTTGTATGTGCACCCTCTTTCTCGAGCAGCTATTGCGTTTCCTAATGATCAACAAGATCCGGCGCAACACAAAGGTATCGTGGATCCTGTGCCTTCGCTCTGTATGTGACGCTGGCCCATCGACATATACTCTAGGTGTTTCTTTCCGTTTCCTCGCCGTGACTTGATAAGGACATTCGTATCAATTTGTTAAACGAATACGAAATAACGAGGAGACGAGGAATTGGTTGGTAGGTCTTTTCCAAGATTGGCGTCAAATCCATTCGTGCTCACTTATGACGCCGGTGGACAGCACCAGGTTACAAGAATCCTGACATCCTGTTTCACTACTGTGCAGGTGTTGCATGTGTATGATGAGTAGAGCATTAAAGCGCACAGTGCAAAGGTCAAGAAGACAAGCAAGATGATTTGACGTGTTGCTAACAAGGGTAGGTGTTTGATTTGCAGCAACTTAATATTTTCCCATCGTACGCGTACCTAGTAGGGAATATAGCAAAAAAAATGAACGACTACTGCGGGCAGAACTATTACCATGCCAGGCAGCATGATTCTCCTGATCCGCAACCGGTAAGGCGACGAAAACAACAAGCGGAACAACCTTCAGAATGGATTGATGAGGCGGCTGCAGGGGGAGACGAAGAAGTCCCGATGGATGTTGAGTTTCCAGGTGCAGATCAAGATACAAATGATAACTCGTTCAATTGGAAATTCCAGGACGAGGACCCGCGCGGGTCATCAACAGTACCAAGCAAGCAGTGGCGAGCGCCAAAACCACGCGGAGCTCAGTTCATCGCAGCGCGAGGCGTTTTGCCGCCTCCAGTCGGAGCAAAGCCTAACGTTGGAGCGGTGACGTCATCGAAATCTTCAAATTCCTGCCTAGAAAATCTAGAATATCGTGAAGGTGACGACGATGGTCAGGAACCGGCTGAACAAGCTCATTCGTCTACTTCTGGAAAGAACAATATGAGCAAGCGAGGACGTAGTAAAGATAATTTTCATGGAGCAGCAAATCCAAATGACAAGGACAACATTAAAAAAGGCGAAGCAACAGGAAGTGGTTGGTCTGCTGGTGATAAAGACAAAGGTAGAGGTAAGAGTGGAAAAAAAGGCGGGCAGCCTTTTACCGCACTGCCGCAGTGGGTCCAAAATGGCCTTTTTCCAGGACACGAAAAGTTGCCTCCTCCACGACCGGAACTCCTGAAGCAATTGCCTGCTCCCAGAGGACCGCGCTGTGATCCACGTTATTCCCTGTGGCATGAGGGCGCAGCTCGGGTCCGACGTCAAGTTTTGGAAGACTTTGAGAAAAGTGAAATACCATTGCCTCAGAGAGTACCAGAACAAGTCGAAATTCCCCGACGAAACCACGGTCTTGAAGATAGAGATACAGCATCCTCCTCCAGCATGCGATATCATCTGCCAGCAGTAGCTTCCTCATCCGGCAGCTCAAAAAACGTTGCAGGTAGTCCGACCTGTGCTCCTTTGCAACAGCCGGCTCATCATTTTGGGAATGATGTACGATATCACACAAATATAAGTAATCCTGTTTCTACTCACGGGGCTACGACTAGCACCGGCAATGCGAATACAAGTAGCAGCACCGCCAATAACACGGGAGCGGGCAATAAATACCCCAATGTGAAAAAGCTAACAAAGATCAAAGAGACTGCAAGAATGAAAGTGGCAATGCTAGGCGGGCCATCAGCAACCACAGCAGTTAATTACGCAGCCTTGAGTGGTCCGTCTGCGTCTTCTCGAGCGACGACTACCAACGAAGCTACAACATCAAGCGCGGCCCCGGGCCACCCAGGAGGGACTCGAAGTCTGGAGGATGAGCTACAACACGCCCAAACACAAAAAGAACACTGGGCACAGAAGTTAGCCGACTTGTCTGCGGCGGCTACCGCACACGCGAGTCAGATGTCGGAGTCCAAATTAATAGCAGCAAAACAGGTGAAGCGCGATGCGCGCACTCTTGACGATGTCAATGCAATGCTGGCTGAGGAGGGTAAAGATCCGCTCCTTGTCGAACGACCGATTGTCCAACCTGGAGCAAAAGGTGGAGTCTTCAATATCAACTTGTTGGATACTGTCATGCAATTGCCGGTCCCGCCTGCGCCTCCAGATCCTGCTATCCTTGCAATGATGTCAAAAATGAACAAGATGCCACAGCCTCCACCTCCAGTTGCCGCTCTGCCTGGTGCGCCCGCCTTTAATTCACTTCTCGGCTACCACCCGCAGGGAAGCCCACGCATAGAAGCGAAACATCCCGTGGCGGTGGATGCCGGTAATGCTACTCACCTACCCAGACTTCGCAAGATACCAATTCCTGAACCAGGTGCGCCATGTCCCCCGTCTCATTTTCCTGTACCGGTGATGCCTACCAATCTACCACCTCGCACTAGTACTGCTAATGCTGCTGCCAACAATAGTGTTGTAGGTGGCCCCTCTTCTTCCAGTAGAGGTTCTGTCAGTCCATTATTTACAGCAGCGGCAGCTGTACCATCGTCATCCTTTTCATCCGTTGCGATAGTAGGTGGAGGTGGTCCTAAAGGAAAAGCTTTCGCTGGTCCACCGCAGCTCGTCAAGGTGAGTCGGTCTACCGGGACCGCCCAGTCCATGGCTACCCAGCATCAAAATCACACCACGATGACGACAGGCGGGGGATTCAGCTCCTCTACAACATCAAGTTCTGCGCCATCACCACAAGCGCCACAAGTAGTCTATGAACATGAACATGCTGTTGAATCAAATACAAATAGTTCTTGTTCTTCTGCTGCTGCTTCATCAGAAGAACAAATCGCAGATAATGGTGCTCATCCGGCTGTCGTTAGGTCAGAACTAGTTCGTCAAAAGAAGGCCGAGATGAAGCCTATAGCGAAAAAGGAGGAGTACGATCAGTGGGTAGCGCAGCGGCCTACCTTTATACCGGATGAACTTATAGTGCGATTGATGCGCGATTTCTATACAACTAAGTGTCAGCCTGATCACGACGCCGACGAGAGATCAAAACACTGCGCGACCTTCTTACGCGAACACCCGGCTCTCTGTTGGTACTTCGACCGCGCGCAATATCTGATAGACCCTGAGGCAGAAGGCCGCACAACACAGCTTTTCTGGCAAACCCTCGCAACTGGAAAAAGGAATAGTACTTCTTCTGATTTAGATTTTCGTTTGGCAAACCATTTCAAAAGACGTTTTTGTCTTGAGCTCCATGCGTACATAGCTGCGCATGTCAGATGTACGGACTTGCTAATTGTAAATGTGGTTCCGTAGTGTAGTTTTGTAGTACTTGCATCATAGTATTTCAACAGCAGGAACAAGATCTTCATGATCAGTGTCAAAATGAGTAATACCTAGAAGCCATTTGTTTCCATAGTAATTGCGAAGGAACCAAAGCTTTGATCAATTTCATAACTTACGGAAAAACTTAAGATTGTCGCCCCATCCGTCAGTGCGCACGTTTTGCTCCCACAATCTCATCGATATGGAAGCTGGTTATCAGAGCGATAAGCCGACTGCGTATCAACTGAAGTGGGGCCCTAGGCGAGCATATAACCTCCTTGCGCAGGAAAGGGAGGCGGCAGCCGCTGCCAAGAAAATTGCTGGGCCTAATGCGAAAAATAAGGGCAAACACGCGAAAAGCAATCAAGCACAGAATAAAAACGTCACGAAGAAGAAAGCTGCGATGAAGAGCAAGAACAAAAAGAATCAAAACAACAACATGAAGCAAAATAACAGTGGGCAAGGACAACATGGCCCCACACTCACACACTTGCAACCTTTTTCGCGGCAGAAGGCTGGGTTGGGAGACTTCAACGCTTCCGACGGACCAAGCGGAATAACTATGCCCCAGCAGCCACATCATCATCCCGGCTCATTGTATGATCCGACCGGGATGATGCAACAACAAGCCTCGACAAGTGTGGATGTTGTCGACGATGACGCGTCGTCCTCTGACGACGATGGGGAGGAAGACTACAACGATGCGGAAAACGATATCATTGATTTTGCGAACAATCCTTTCGCATAAGAATTATTTGTTTAAATGGATCCCCATTTCCTTGATAATCTACGTGGATTTAGATCAGAAGACACACAGCTCATCAACATGAACATGTCGATGACGAGCAGAGGCAGAGGATGATACTCATGATATACAGAGTTCCGATCATAACGATGGTGCGTTCTAGCACATGATCATTTTGTTTTTGATTTTGATTTGATTCGCTCGCGATCCTTCGCGTTGATTCTTCCGGCAAGTCGACGGCAGAATGATCGCATGTTGGGAAACGGTGCTCTCTGGAGGAGGCTAACATACCCGCAAGAGAAAAGGGAAAGTGGAATGAGTATCATGTCTGTTTCCATCTTCATCTCACAACTCAGATTTTGGAAGCCGTCAGAAAATATTCGGTGCCGAGGCGTTGATCTCACTTCTTGGGCGTCGACCACTGTCCATGAAAAAGAAAGTCATTCATTTCGCTTGAGCGAAGCGAAGCGAGGCGGGCGAGTATGAGAGATATAACATGATGCGAGATGGCGTCCACGGCTTAAAATAACGTGTACAAGTACAACTACAGAAGTCCGAGGCGAAGGCCTGTGCGTGTGCCGTAGTTGGAACTAGTAATACTAGTCCGACTGGCCAATGTAAATTCATTTAATTTCCTTTACATCACATTCTCAACCTGTCAGAAAATTTGGATGGTGTTTGTAGAAAACTGGATGAATTTTGCCCCATCTTTCCCGCTGTGACCGTGAGGAAATGTACTTAATTTTTTCTCTAAGGACCACGCGCACGCCCAGCCTTGAATGAAGGCTATAGAGTTACAAGTTCGTTATTTCTGTTAAGTAGCGACTGCGACGCAAGCACCTCCTCGTCGGTCTCTAGCACACGCTTTCCACAAAGTAGAAAGGCCCACGCATGGCATGCACATACTTGTTGTTTTGCGAAAGAGGAAAGCCGATGGAGTCGTGGAAGTAGAAGTTGAAGTTGTTGAATGCAATATAATATGCTCCTCTTTTCCACAAGATGAAAGTGAGTCCGCCGTTGTCGAACATGAACACCAACTTTATTGGTTGTGGGCAACCACTGTAGAAAGAAAAGCACCCGAATCCACCGCGTTTTGTCCCAATTCGTGGCGGGCTACAACACGTGTTTCCAACGACTACGACGAGCATGCAGTTGCGAATTGTCGAGTGCGATCGGATTTTGGAGCCCGTTCTCGAGATCTTCCTAAAAATTCAAGTCTGCGAGCTCACACAGAGCGGCTGTCATCACGTTTCTAAAGGCTACCGAAGACTCGAGGAGCTGCATCCACAGGTTAGGACCTCTTGTTATGTGCTCTTCCTTGAACTTGCTTTCTCTTTCAGCATGCACTTGCATTGTAATCGCAAATACGAGAAAGAGTAGAGAAATTAGTCGATGGTCTGCTTCAGTATAGTGAACCGCAATCTCCACCTATTTCTTGTCCTTCGACGTTTCCACCCAGCTCGTCGCATCCACGAGCGCTGTTGTAAGCGGGCATATTACGTTTCCAGAGTTTGTTTCGTTGGAACGATTGCTAGTCGATGAGGATGTTTGTGTTTTAGCCTTGAATGATTGGCTTGCGCAGCTGGCGGGCAATACTGCGATACATGGCGAGCCTTTATTTCGGACGTTCTTTCAATTGACTGAAGCATATGCGCAGACAGCAAGACCTGCTTCAATACAGAGCCACAGCATAATTCGAACCAATTACAACCACGATCAACTAGAGAGTAGTGCACTGCCTTCCGGCAGCAGAGGCAGGGGAGCGGCAGGTGGGCTAATCTTTCCGGACGGAAATCAACGGGTAGAAGAACAGCGACACGTCTTACCTGGGCTTATTCAACAGCAGGTGCAGAATTATGATGAAGACGCTTCATTGCCCGGCTCCGCGGACGAAGTAATCGTGTTTCACAACCCTTCCTCAGAAACGTATTTGACAAGCACGTTGTTTCATGACGAACCTCCGGTGCCTTCACGATTGTCGCCTGCTCCACCTCCTGCAAATAGTAGCTTCGGTGCGTCGGCACATAACTACAGTTTCGAAGGCTCCAGTGGCAGTGGGCGGCTCGCCAGTGGCCAAGAATTGCATCGAGGAATCTCCGCTCGTAGCGTCCGCACTTTTAGGAGCGGGAGGAGCCTTGGTGCAAGCGGGGGAAGCGGTGGTTTCATTCAAGGAAGTCGTGGCTCTCTGGGCAGTGTAGGTTCGGGTGGTAATATCCCCGTCACAGTGAATCAACAGTATCTGTATTTAAGCAGGACATCGAGTGAAGGTCATGGCGGTAGCACAGCAGTATCACCTTCGCGCACGGACCACAACGCGAATTTCTCACCTGTGCCCTCGAGCGCAACTGGGTTGGGCCCACTCTATGCACAAGTCGGCACCACCAGCTGGAACGACTACTATGAGCGGGCTATGGCCGGAATCTGTGCATCTTCATCTTCAGGCACACCCATTGAACAGCACGACCGTGCACCATACTCTAGCGGGCCACTACGGTCACCAATTGATGACGCATTATCTACAACGCCAAGCTATTATAGCTACAACAGTGCTAGTAAAGAACCGCGCGCACCACAGGCTGCAGGACACTACGCTACTCCACACAATGGCCACTCATTTCCCTACACCACATCTGACGCGAGAAGACCGGCACTATACGACGGATCAGCAGCTCCTGCACAATACCAGTCTTTGGGACTGCAGCAGCACCGTTCAGCCGAAGACGTGTCGCAGAAATACCTGCTAGCGCAGCAGGAAAGAACGGCTACTGCGCAAAACCACCTGTTGCATCGTCTAGGGCCATCGAGGAGCCGTGATTCGACGAACAGTCCGTCGCAGACTCTGCGAACAGAAGCACCTCCATCAACTTCAACGGTCGAATTTCTGACGTCTCGTGCACAGGAGGATGCTCTGAATTTGAATCTTTTCACTGCAATGAGAAGCGTACCAGGTACTCATCATCCACCGACACAGCATCCCACCCCAGCAGCAGCAAAGCAAGAGGCACCGCACAACGGAGACCTGAAACAAGTGGCGCACGTCTCAGGCGACCTTGATTCCTACGCAGACCATGTCACATCACCAGCAGATGCAAACAACATAGATGGAGACAAGGACGTACAAATTTACAATGGCGGCGCGGGGTTCCTATCTCCCCACAGAGACTATGTCACCCATCGCTTAGTACCAACAGAGAGTAACAATCTGCATCTGGTTAAACTTGATTCGACGTCGCATAATTCGTCCTTCAGTACATCGGTAGGACCCGCTAGTAGTGGGCATGACTTGAGCTTCCTTTCTGCCGGTGCCGCAGAAACATCAAATCATCAGCCTTATTGTGCAAGCGGAGATGTAGGTGTTTCATCACACTTGTTGTCGTCGGGCATAGTGGAAAAAGTAGAAGGTGCCAGTGCCACGCAGACTACCTCGCTACAGCGATCGGCAAATCACGTTGGAGCGGCACAGCCTGGCACTATAGTAGACACGTCTGGCCGAGGCGGTGTCTATTACTTGGCAGCTGTAACGGCCGATGGAGAAGAAGATTCTGAGCAAGCAGTCAACACCAGTGATCCCCATCCCAGTATTGTCTCTGCTGGGGAACAAGAGTATAGTGTTGCGGGAGTTGATGCCCTTCCGCCACTTCTAACACCTTCCGAATTACCACCTCATCCCTCACACGTTCAGGATCATCTACCATTAGAACCTCACGATGACCAGGAGTATCCTCCCGCTCAGCCAAGCGCTTCTCCTTCTCCGAATCGTTATCTCGTGCGGCCAAGCCCGAACAAAGCAGCGACAATTACGCTCGACGACCTTCATAGGAATCTGCCAGATCAGGAGCGACGAAGCAGCAAGAGGAATGTTACCAATCTCGAGCTGGCGCAGTTATCCAAGGAATTTGCTAACACAACAAGCAAGGCATCGCCGAGTAGTCCTTCCGTATCCGCGACCACGACCAGGCTGAACAACGTCTGTGTTGTCTGTTTTTCGCGTGAACAAACGCACGCGGCAATACCTTGTGGCCATTTGTGCCTTTGCGACGCCTGCCACTCTGTTTTGAATGCGTGTCCGATATGCAGAGCGCCAGTCACAAGTTTCGCACGCATATACAGGGTAACATGAAAACAGAAAAGCAAGGAGAAGAAAGCGTCCTGCGCTCTACTTTGCACATTGGAGGATGTTACCCAGCGTGTACGATTCTAGCACCATCCAAACCACCTTCATCATGCATTCAGGAATGAAGTGACCATACCTTTACATAAACAGCTACGACTCATCCACTTTTTACTTTTTGCTGTCTTCGTTCGTCTGGTGCGCTAGCGCTAGGTCGTGAGACATTTTTCTTGTATTTCTTGCCACCTTCTGCTACAAATTAAAGATTTTTACATGCTTGATGGCCTGCGATGTCAGCCTGCGTAGCCCCAGTCCCGGAAAGATTCTCGTTGGTGGTGCACCCCATACGTTCTTGTGCAAAACCATGCACTTCATATTTTGTTCTCGCCATGAGCGGACAAAAACAGAACAAACTTTCGGATTCGCGGAGGGCGGAATAACGCTTGACTTCCCTCCTTGAGGAGAAAAGCAAGAGCAAGATATCGCCCAAGAAAAAGAGAATGAGATGGGACAAATTCAAACTATATTTAAGCACAGTATGCATAGGAAAAAGAAGTAGAGAACGTCGAGAAAGATCATGTCGTCCACGTGAAAAATGAAGACGATGAATATCACTATTGATTATGAGTACGTGCTCATGAAAAAGGAGAACTAACAAGGTTGTGTTGAATAATTCTAATTTGAACAGTATCGTAAAATAGAGCAATCGTTTATGCAGGAGTCAATGTGGCCAAAGAAAGGTTTTTCTGATGGTGACTGAGGACACCCTATTTATTACTTGCAAATGATAATGACGAGTAGAAAGCAGCAGTGCCAGACGAGGAGGCTCGATAAATGCGGCAGGGACAGCACAACTTCAATCCGGCGCACCGGCTGCAGGCGATCGAGGCGCGCCGCTCTGCAGCCGCTGCCCGCGTGAAGCGTGAGCAGGCTCAGAAACTTTGGGAGAAGGTGCAGACGGTGAACAACATGAGCGTCGAAGCCGTGGTCGGCGATGGAGATGTTCGATATGATGGAGTTGATGGGCATGGGGCTCGAGAACCGCACCGACGCCTGCAGGCGAACAAGAAGCAAAAACGTCGTGATAAAAGCGTACCCCTTCACAGCCACAGGGATGATCACTATAGGGAGCGTCGAGGCAGCGGCTCCTTCCTGCCGTTTCGTGCCGCCGATGAAGATAAGATGATACTAATAGTGACACAATTAAGCAAATTCTACGATCTCCTTGAGAGTGGGCCCTTAAGAAAGCTCCTTAAGAAAGCGCCTTAAATGTAGTCCACTCTTAAGGAGCTCCCCTAAGGGCCCCGCTCTTAGTAAAAGCGGCTACTATAGGCCCTCCCTAAAGGAAGCGGCTCGCGCAGAAGTTGCGACAGCGCTGACAGAAGCAGCTGGCCAGCCCGTGGCCTCTCGGCTAGCGCTAGGGAGCTGCCCATCCCAAGGCTTCTGAGCTAGCTGGCCCTGGCCAAGGCTTCTAAGCTCGCTGCCCGTAGCTTCTGAGCTGGCTGGCCATGGCTTCTAACCTAAGCTACACGGGTAAGGCTTTGGAGCTCCCTCCCCATGGCTTCCAAGCTGTCTGGCCATAGCTTCTAACACATCTGCCCATGGCTTCTGAGCTACCTGGCCAAGGCTTCGGAGCTAGCAAGCTGGCGACGGTTTCTGACCTAGTCAGCCAGGGCGTTTAAGTTCATTGCTTGGCTTCCCAGTAACGTAAGCTAGCAAGTTGGCCGCCAAGGCTTCAGAGTTAGCTGGCCAAGGCTTCATAGCTACCTAGCTGCCCCACGCTTCTGAGAAAGCTGTCTAACTCGAAGCTAGCAGCTGGCCATGGCTTCAGAGCTAGCGCGCCATGGTCATGGCTTCCAAATCCAAGCTGCCTGGCGACGGCCTCTAAGCTAGCTGGCGATGGCTTCTGAGCTCGTTCACCATGGCTTCCAGGCTAGCTGGCCACGCCTTCGGAGGCCAGGGCTTCCGATCCGAGCTAGCTGGCCAGGGCTACCTCGCTATGGCTTCCAAGCTGGCTGGCCTGGCCATGGCTTCTGAGCTAGCTCGCCATGGCTTCCAAGCTAGCTGGCATTGGCTTCTCTCTGAGGTGAGCTGGCTCGCCATGGCTTCCAGGCTACCTGGCCACGACTTGACTTCTAGGCAAGTTCGTCATTGCTTCCAAGCGGGCCGGCCATGGCTTCCAAGCCAGCTGGCCACAGCTTCTGAGCTCGCCGCGGTCGACCTTGGCGCCCAATGACTTCCCAGTAAGCAAGTTTGTTGGCCAACGCTTCAGAGTAAGCTAGCCATAGCAGTAGCCAGCTTACTAGCCTAGCCACAAACAGTGGGGGCCAGCTTGCTAGCCTTTCTAGATCTAGCCTTGGCGAGCGGACTTGGCGACTTTTTTCGTTTGCCTTTCTGTATCTTAGTTACCTTCCTAGTTGTTAGCCTATGCCCAGCACAGCGGGCCCATCCTGGGCGTATAGATATACAAACGCTATATGATAATGATGTTTAAGATACATTTAACGAATCGGATGAATCGGATGCCCAGGAGGACGAGCGAGAGGACGAGGAGGCTGAAGATCATTTGAGGGACCTCCAAACGTCAAAGTACTACACCTACTACGAAGAAGCACAGTCCCTGAATAGTTCGTCAGCAGGGACGATGACCAGTTATGGAGCGACGATTCACAACCACTTCGGCGCGGAGAATGCTGGCCCGCACCTGCCTATGGGCTCGGACACAGAGGACGAGCAAGTCGAGGATCATTCTAATGCGTTTCTAGAACATCATCAACGGGCGATGGGCCATGATCCAAACTACACGTTTGCAGCAACCGTTTTCAGTGGAGCGTTCGCAATGGAAGAAAGTGCTGGCGGCACTGCTTCGAACGACATCAATGCTCATGGCGGTGGTTCAAGTTCAAGATCACAAGGTAGCAGGAAGAGCGGTGGAATCGGTGGAAAAAGGGCAGGTGGAAGGAAGCGAAAAAAATCATCAACATCAAGAAGAATAGATGAGTTGCAGCCAGAAAATTTTTCCCAATTCGAGCAACCCTGGATGAATCAAAGTGGAGGTGCATCTCTTTCTTCACATTCTCGGTCTGCGATCGTATCCCGAACATCAACGACGGGAAGCCGGAGTCTCCAAGCCTCGCAGGATAAAGTTCCGCAAGACACTGCGCGTTTCATGCTAAGCTCGGAAGCCACCGGTACCACTCACGCAGAGGTCGTATCCGGAGTGCGGAACTTTCCTCAAAAGCCGTTTGAAAAATGGAGCGAAGGCGACCGCTTTTTGCTTGGCTTGGTGCTCATTCTCACTGTGTGTTATGGCAGGCGGGTGGGAGGCATGAGTTGAACACTTGACTTCTACTAGCAACGTTGTAGAGTAATGCCATGATGAGGTGGCCGAAACGTGCTCTTGATGCTCTATCTTAACTCTTGTTGTTCTATGATTCTGTTCCTAGTTCTAGGTAGTTGTACCGCGGCACTCTATGATTATCATCATTATCGCGTCGTTCATGATGATGATGATGATAATGATGATGAACGACAACTATACGAACAATCCATCAGTTAACCGACGTCTAACTTTTTCTCGTAGATGTGGGCACTTCTGAAGTGCAGCGAGCTGTAGTTAGAGTCCTCGGAGGATCACATACACACACGCTGGCTTTCGTGGTTTTGACGAATTTAGCGTTGCTGATTTTCTGGCCGATCCATTTCGTTCGTACGGCTTACAAAAATTACGCCAATCCGGACGAACCAGACGAAGAGGAGACCGCGTCTGCGGCGATCCGAGCGTCTGGTCTAGCGTTTTTCCGTGGAAAAATGTACGACACGTTGTCAGGTGCCCTGATCGAGCAGCCAGATGAAAGAGCAGGACGCCGTAGGCGGCGAGATGAGATTCGAGATGCAACTTGGTCCCGAGACCCGACCAGAACTGTGATGGTACAGAAAAATAGGGGAAAGATTCCACCTCGTGACGTCGCAAAACTGAGAGTGCAGGGCGACGGAGAAATGACGGATCCAACGCCTCGAATGAACGAGTACTACGAAAGCGATATCAATTTTGCAGGTGCAGCAGAACAATATGAACGCAGATTAATGCAGGAGAATGGTCTTCTACAACTAAAGGATACAAATACATTCTTGTCTGCGTCCGTGTCCTCTTCAGGACAGGGTGGGGAGCGCTCGATGCGTAACTCCGTTTCAGAGCACGAAACTGGGGATTCATCGTCTCAGCGACGTCAGGAAGCCAGGCGGTGGCATAGAAAAAACGGACAAGAACACCAGCCTGGCGATTCTGTGGTTGTCAATATGGACAGACGCAGTGGTACAGAGGGAGACCAAAGCATTGCGACCAGTGAAATCCTGCAGGATCAGCAGGCATTATACAGAGATCCAGAGGCCAACTCATCCTTCGCCACCCTCGAGAGCTATCGTGGAGGAAAGAGAACACCACAGCAAATCAGTTTCTCTAGGAGCAATAACCTTGTTATTGCTGATCATCAGCAAGGAGGACAATGGCAAGTACCGCCACCCGGAGCCGGAGCTTCTCGGAACATTAGAGGTGCAAGTGGGACAAAAGAAAGGCCGCGCGTGCCTTCGCTTTCGATGAGTCCGGCTGCGAGGGTTCGCGGGCGGGTTAGCCCAGGCCCGAAGTTTCTGCAGTCTCCGTCCGAGGTCGACATGGCTAGAATTGGTGGCACAAGCATCAATTGGCAGCGCCACCCGACGTCGACTGGCCGGTCTTCACGAATTCTTCTCGGTTCCGTGACTTTAGCTACGACGCGGCCGTCAGTTGAAGAAGTTCAGTCTCCTGTGGGTCTTATCCATTCATCTTCTCCTCTAGATGAGCGTTATTCAGTACCTCCGCATACGACAGCGCAAGTCCCTAGTGTGGCCGCAGAAGTAGAAGACGTAGAACTGAAACCTTCTACACCTCCCCCTGCTGCTGCATCAGAATCTAGTAGAAGCACACTCTCGGAACGGGCAGCAGCTGAAGATGCACGACCCACTGATGCAACACCATCGAGCAAAAAGCTGGGTGGCACCGGTGAAACGGAATCGCCGCCCCTGAAGTTGTTGAGTAATTTGCCTAGAAGTCAGCATTCTTCCTGCTCATCCTCAAGCTCTAGCAGCCATTTTTTCGCCCTACCGAGAGCTTCACAAGGTATGCCAACCGCGCAGCCGCAGAACTTCTTGACGCCGCCAGAGGTCTCACCTGTAGCCACGGCCAGGGACGTCGCTCACGGCAACGGCGATGAATCTGAGACCAATGCTCACGCTCGAGACGGTCCGAGTGCCTCGAAGTCGTTTGATCGCCGCTTGTACGAAGGAAGCCATCGCATGGAGAAGAAAGTCGAAGATGAGGCCAGTGCGCATGAAGATGACTTGATGCCCCTTCGACCCATCAACATCATTTCGAAGCTGGAAGTCAGTCATGAACAACGAGAAGAGGGGGGCGAGGAAGAGCAGAATCAAACTTATCGTGTGATCGTCACCACAAGTGAAGGTGAGGAGCAAGCGCGTCTGGATAACATGCTTCAAGAGGTCAGCCTTGGCTCCGCAAGAAGTGTCGACCACATGCACATGGAATCAAGTTCATTTCACCAATCGCAGTTGCTTTCCGTCAATAGGGAAAGATCTGGACGAGCCTGGCCGCGGGCGTCGCCATATCGAAAGTCCACGAAACGTCATAGAAAACGGCGAGAGGGGACCGCTAACGCCGCGGGCGCCAATTCCTCGTCCCAACTATTGGACTCCATAAAAGAAAGTGAAATCGGAAGCCCGCATGAAGACGACGGAGGCAACCACAACAGGGATAGCGGTCATAGCCATATTGAGGCGTCTAATACTCGTTATGCGACAAATTGGGCCCTCGTTGACGGACCAGCGATGGAAGATGATAGTTTCACATACGGCAAGTCGCCACGAGCAGACGAGGATGAATCTTCCGTCGATACATCAGACTCAGACCGTTATTTTCTTGGTAGTCGGGCCAATCCTGAGTCCTTTTCTCTGGGAAGTGAAGATCATCGCCCTAAAAGAAAATCTACGAAGCGGCTTCGCTTTGACGACCGTGTTTCTTTCGCACCTGAGACAATTAACAGTACTAGAAATAGTAAAAGAATAGCGAGGACATCACGTCGGCGACCTGATCAATTGTTGCAAGCAGTACTAGACAATGAGAGCAGCATGGCCTCCACCTCGTCAAGTGGACCGCGACAGTCGACAGAGTACGCAACCGAAGAAGAAATCGTCTATGAATTTGATGACGACCAAGAGTCCGTGCGCTCGGCTGAACGTCAAGAAAGAGAAGACGAGGAGACGAGAGAGACACTACTGCCTCCGTCCGTGCGTGAACCTCGTGGTTTTGTGTCACATAGTCGCGTGCATAAAAAACCTTCCAAGAAGGACATCTCTGGCGCTTCAATGTATCTTTTTGCTCCAGATTACGAAGCACCCGCACGCAAGCAGGAAGAGGAAGATCGCCGTGACATAAATGCTTCAGAAGTGACCGAGGAATATGCAACTGCCGGACAGCCACTACAGAATCAAACCCTTGATAGCAATGAAGATAAAAATGGAGAAGACAGGAGTGAGAACGCGGCTGCAGTGCCTTCAGAAAGTGCGCCAACAAACATTGGCAACTACAAATCTGGTGAAAGTGAAACACGTTCAGCTGAAAAGAAGAAGAGAGCTGGTAATAAACGGCGCAGAGAAAGTAAGAAAGACACGGAACAGCGTGGCTCACTCTTCGACGACGCCAGAAAAAATCAGATTCCAGACGAAGAAGCAGTAGCGTCTTTTGTTCAACCTCAAAGGGATAACACAGACGCAGATGGCGGTCAGACTCGCGCCAAGAGCCTACGTGACCATTTGCATGTTGCCTCATTCTTGTTGGCAGGCAGAAGAATGTCACTGACTCGACAGCCGTTGCCTGAGGAAACTACGAAAGGCAACAGCAGTATGCCTCTGGATAAGAAGACAAAAAGTAGGAAGTCGAGGCGTAGTGTTGACAAAGACAAGAAAGGTAGACGGGCGCAGCAGGAAGATGAGGATCAAGAACCAAATGAAGACTTATTGGCTGAACCTGTTGCGGCCTACGATGCAGACCGAGACGGGCACGGTGCTCCCCCGGATGAGGTCATTGATTGTCAGGATAGAACAAGTACAAGGTCAAAGGAGGAAGATCAGGACGGACCAGGATTTGTGAAACTTCCAGGAAATGGTAGTCGTCGAGTCTTCCAGCCAATTCAGCACAATCGTAGAGAAACGAGAGAAAATTTGCAGCTGGGTTCCATTCGACCCAAGCCAAAGTCCCCAGGCTCATCCTCGTCGAGCGCCACGTCAGAGACGAAAAGAAAAACTCTACCGAAGTCTTCGCCTTCGCATCAAAATTTACAAGCAGGAGATGAGGTCGGAGCGCTTGGGCAATCGTCGCTGCAGCTGAACTCCTCGAGCGGTCGACAAGAAGGCGTGAGCACCTTGCTGGACTTGTTCACTGTGCAGGATCGAGACTTTTTTACCGGTGCGCCGATGACCGCTTCGCGAGCGCGTGCCAAAAGTGAGGCCCTTTACGGCTTTACCAGGCTGACGAGGCTGAGCAGCAAGATGAAGAATGCTGCTCGCTTGCAACAGGGTACAACCGAGGAAGGCTCGCGTGCTGCCTCTCAGGCATGGAGCGATGCTTCCATGACATCGACCGTGTCCTCAACGCGCTCCCTAATCGATCGCATCGCGGCCTCAACAGCACGTCCTCCCGTTTACGTCATAATCGCCCTCATTGCCCCGGTTTACCTGCTCGCACAGTGGACGGCGCTCCAAGGCATGACTCATTCCAGTCTATCGAATTGCGCTCTCGTCTCCAGCTTCACTGGTGTAAGCGTTTACCTGTTGTCAGTGATGTGGATTGGGGAGGAGCACGACGGATCAAAGTGGTTAGGCGTTCTGCTGAGTGCATGTGGCGTTTTCGTGGTCCTGCACAGTGGTGGAGAGGCTACTGACGCAGCTGCATCGGCTCGTCAAGCTAGTGGTTCTAGTCAGAATGACGTCGACGGATCATATGAGACTACGACTACCAACATGTTTCCCGGTGCAAGCAGCGGCATCACTTTCTTCTTAAAGGACATGCTCCAGCTCCACACGCGCACATCTACGCTTGACGACGCGAAGCGTGCTTTCCTCGACAGTGAATATTCGGTACTGCGACCGCATAAACTCGCTTTGGGTGTGTCCTTCAACAGTGAAGATACCACAGAGCAGATGAGTCTGCTTGTGTCACAGCAAGACCCTGACCCATCCTCTAGCACAACGGACTCACCTGATTCATCTTCGTCCTTAGCAGGTGAAACGACTTCGATGGCAGGCCAAAATCAAAAAGTCCATATTACAGCGCCATGGTCGAGCGGTGTAGTCTACAGTCTTCTTGCTTCCGTTGTTTTTGCGGCCTATGCGATCCTCGTGACAGAATACATTCGTGATCCGGTCATTTTTCTTGCGTATATCGGCCTGTACACGCTCTGCGTCGGCGTCCCTCTCGTTCTTTTATGCGATTACGGTGTCCTCCATGAGCTCATGCAAGTCGGTGCGGAACAATACGGTGGCACGCTTGCTCTCCTGGGTATCGCCAACGCCTTCATGGGACAATTCTGTTACGCTTGGGGCCTACTCCTCACCAGCCCGACGGTAGCTGTCCTGGGACTCGCTTGTTCGATTCCGCTATCTATTCTCTTCGAACGAGTGCTGTGCGTCAACTGCGCGCCACTCTTCGGGTATCACGTTGCGGCAGGGCTCTGCATCCTTGCAGGCTTCGGCGCTTTCCTGTACGGACATCTTCAGGGAAAACGCAGGATTTCGCATGCTTTCACGCGATGAACAGTATGAACTTCGTGCACGATCAGTTCACAGCGGAGGGAACGGACGAGGCCATCTGAGTAACTATATTTTCGAACAGGGTCCTTCATGTTCTTCACCAGAAAGTCTTATATTTTCAAAGAGACCACGCAATCGATTTCGTATTGTGCAGATTATTCATGATTCATAGAATAAATGTACGGCTTTCATTTCAAGATTTCTGGCTTCAAGAATCAGTGATGTAATGCACAGTAATACAAAGCTCGAAATAACATGTAATTGTACAGCAGCTCTATTTATAGTCCATAACAAAGTCCTCGTAGTCGTAACATTTTGTGTTTTTAGAACATTGTAGTTGTTCGATGTATCCCCTTATGCAATTCCAATTATACTTGTGTTTCTCATCATGCTAGTCTACGACATTGACTACGATTGCCATTCGCAGTTGCAGCTCCGGTTGGCTCGATATCCCCATGATTCCACGCGTGTCTCATGATATCCTTCCTATTGTGAAAGTGACGCGGTTCGTTATGTTGAATTTCAATGTTCCGAGATGATGAAAAAACAAATGCAAACGTATATTCACTAGAATGAAAACAATAACAAAGACAGAAACGAGGCTTGGAAAAAATGGTTTTGCTGCAACGTGAAGATCTTGTCTCGATGAGCACGCACAACCCGTTTCCCAACGGCAGAGAAAGAAATTCATCGAGGATCTCAAAGGCGTGATCGATGTTGATCCGTCCATAGGCAAACGAATCTCAATCACCAAATCCAAAACCAACCACGAAATAAAAGTTTAGGTTGAAAGTTGAATGTCAATTGCGGTTGAAGATGACAATGACGAGCATCCCGTAAAACCAGAAGTACATGTATCTTCTGTTAGTTCAGCCTCAGGAGAGCTTCTCACGTAGCGCGTAATGTTGGCTAAGCTTATTCTATCTTGAAGCGGAAAACTAGGACAGGAGGATTAAAACTACTCGAACTCGTAGCAGTAGCTGGTGTACTAGGAAAGAGTCGACATTGTAGCCAATTTTCTTATTCTTGTGTGCGTCAATCATATACCATCAACGCTTCGTGTCTTCAACATCAGATTAATTTGAGTACGACGCATTGACATTCACATTTCAATTTCTTCTACTTCTTTGTATCAGCAGACCACGCTATCAAAGTGTGAGATTTCTGAGTGGTCATCATCGATATCTGTCGATGAAAAAATTTTATCAAAACAACAACAGTTGAGAGCTACGCTGAGCATTTTTTAGCAGCGAAAGAAATTTGTAAAGCAAAACTGTGGAAACAAAAAGCATTGATTTCTTTGTACTTTTTCTTGGAAGTAGGGGAGAAATAGAAAAGAGAACAAGGCATGAACCTCGAAATTTCAATTTGAAGAAACGGAGTCTCCTTATATCCAACAGAGCCGAATGATAGTTATGCTTTCAGCTAGAAGAAGTCAGCAACAACGCAACAAGCGCGATATTTCGCAACTTCAACATTTCTGCCAATTCAAGATGTTTGTCTTTACTTTCCTGCATTGAAACCGTGTGGGGGAATAAGCGATCGCAACCCAGGAAGCAGCGCTGCTGCTCGATGGGTTTGCGGGTACCACAGCCCGTCGTGAAAAGCCACAATATCATCCCGTGTTAGGCAGAACCTAACCAAGACAAGAACGTTTGCTCTCCGAGAAGAATCCTCTTTCTCTTCGACGCACGTTGAAGTTCATAAATGTACGAGGTGGTACTGGCACAAGACGCGAATAATAGCCACGACCTCCGAAGGAGAAAAGGCATTGACTTCTACAGAAGGGCAGAACAAAAGAATACATTGAATTCTACCGGCTGCGCCTCCACGTTTCGAAAAAAAATCAGAACAGAGCGAGAGATCCTGTCCTACACCGGTGGAAGTAAAGCAGGTAGCAAGTCTGAGTAGGTTTGTCGACCAGATAAAAGCAGGAATAAGTTTCGAGCGCACTGAGAGAAGGTCAGTGAGGTCGATCGCCTTCGATTCCAATCACGACTACATCCTCCGGAGCAATCAGCGGCAATCGAGATCGCTGCTGTTCGACATCAATTCGTCCCTTTTCAACCTCACTAATAGAGGACACCTACAAGATGACAACGCCATTAAAGCCGCAGGCTAAACGGCGTTGTTGGGCCGATGAGAGCGAAGATCTAGGCTCTCCAGATTTCGGTCCAATGACTTTCACACCCAAACTTCAAGAGACTGAACAGTTTTCGTTAAACGACTCCCAGTCGACTGCTGGTGCCGCTGGAGGTGATGGGGTACACTCGTCCTTCATCTTTGTTAGTGTCTCATCTTTAATGTTTTTTAGTCTTGATAATATTACACCAGTAAGTATGTGACACACTGACACTCGCATCTCGCACGATAATTCATTCAAAAATGAAGTTGCACATGAAACTTTCATGGTTACTTGTATGTACTTGTCTTGTATCATGAAGCAATGACTATGACACAGTCTAGGAAATAGAAGAAGACCCCATTTAAGTCTATCTGTCATGACATCCATCTCCAATATAGAAAGTTTACGCCGTTGAAGTGTGGGAAGTTACGGAAAGTGTTATGCCAGCGGATATAGAGCGCTGGTTCAAGAGTTTTGGTGTTGAGACACAGAATGCTTGCAGAAAAGGAAAATCTGCAACATCAAAAACCAAGGACGAAATTTGGTACGAATTCTTGATATTCTACGTGTTTATCTTCATTTGTTTTCCCTTTGCCTTTATCTTCATCAGTTCCTTCTTGTGCTGAGAAACTAGTAACTAAGTAGAACTCATTTATTAGTCGTTCTACGTCTTCTTCTAGTAGTTGTAAAGATAAAGTAGGTTTTTGTTGATGTGCTAAGAAGTCTATTCAATGCCCAAATACCTCCACAACGACACGTCCTTCTATCTTGACTACTAAGCTGCCTTCTCTACAGCCTTCACGTAACCCTTGCAAACGAGGAGGCATACAAAAAAGCAATGAAATTGACGGGAGCGAAACTCAACAAGGGTGTTGACCCGACTCAAAGTTTCATCAGAATACTGGAACCCAACAGCGCCCTCGTTGACATACCAATGTACTACTTTAAGTACATAAACTTATCGATGGAAGATTAAGTTGAAGATGCTGAAGACTCCTCAGGTAGTAGTTGTACCATTACCAACCTCAAGGATTTGAAGTGTCTAGTTCCTAATGCAGTGACGATCACGATGATATGACCATTTATATTTGATGTTCTTCTGATATGCTGTTTGAAGTAATTTCTATTTTTAAAAACTTTCTTGCAGCGACGCACCAATTGAGCAAGAACGCGGTAAGAGCAGAAAAGGACGTGGTGGCAAGGGAAATTCAAAAAATCAGCAATACAACAATGGAAATGGCAGAGGTACTTGCTTTTTCGTTTCGATTATCATCAATACCTATCTTCGGGTTCGGCCTGTGTGCTCCACTCGAAGGTCGAACCAACGGATTTAAGTGCTCATACAGTGAACCCGCAACGAGGTTATGAACAAGTGCTTCGAGGCGATGAACCATATCGAGATCCAATATGAGGTGCATCAGATCAGACGTGATCCGAAAACACAAAATGGTCAAGCTAGACTCATGTCAGCTTGTCCAAACAAACTTCAACTTGACCTAAACGGTGATCCAAAAATATGCACGAATATGCGAGGGCCGGGGTTTTAGTTCCACCTGCGAATGAAATTCAACTTAAACTTAAAGGAGAATCAATTATAATCGAAGACAGCAAATCTGAGCAATCGCTTCCATCCACCTCTCTTTTTCCATTTCCACCTATCATGGTCAAAACAAAACAAAATTATGGTCCTTCCCTTATATACTTAGATCATGACTTTGGTTATCATGGGTCGGCCTTGCTGTCTCCGAAGCAACGAAATGCGCCACTGCCACGAAGTCCGCAGACTATGGATTGGCGTGGGGGCAACCGTGCAAAGAATAAGTTCCATGACGATCACCCGGACCACTATATAAATTTGCAATATCAGCATGGTAGTGGTCAGCCGCAGCAGCAACATAGTTCCGGTGGACAAGGACAAGGACACGGTGGACAGCACCACCAGTCACCCCATTTGCTGGCATCTATCGCAGGAAATAACTCTTCCGGCGGCGGTGGGATGTTGAACAACATGCACAGCGGGGGACATGGACCACAGGGCCAGCATGGATCGCATGTGTCGCCACCTGGACCTCAGGGAATGATGCATCATGGAAGCTCCGGAGGATCCTACAATATCAATATGGGAGGTGGTCAACATGCTCAACATGGGTCGTCTGCCTCTAAAGGTGGTGCAGGGTCTGGCTCGGCGCAACAGCGAGGAAGCCAAAACTATGGCGGCGGATATGGACTTGGACCCTCATCTTCTGGAGCAAGTGGGTACAACAGTGCTTCTATGCACCAAGGTCAACTTCCCGCTGGAGGAGCTCGGACGGGCAAACAGTGTCCGAATGGGACTTCCATGACCAGCACAGGCTCGTGCAGCACGCTTGGCCCGAACAACAATGGTAATACGATGGCTGGCGGCACCAGCGGATCCCAAAACCAGCAAAATAATGTGAGTGGACAGCACGCAGAGCAGCAAACACCTCAAAGAGGAGCGACTAATGGAGACAACCATCATCTTGATCTTGGCCGCCAAGGAAGCGGACTTCCTATGCCACCAGTACCCGCCGGTGGAGGACGCCCGCAGGAGCTACGCCTAGACAACAATTTGGACTATAACCCTGCTTCCACCGTCGTTTACAACCTCCCAACAAATCTACCCCATGGATACAACATGCCACCGCCTCCGGTTGTCCCCCATAACACGCCGCCGACCAAACGCAAATTCTCTGGTGAGGCTCATAAATATCAATCAACATCGTCATCGTAGTTATCGAAAATGAGGATGACTAAGACGCTCATAAAATATGTAGTAAAAGACTAAGATAGATAATTTTAGGTACCATGGCTTTGTTGATCGAATGTAATATGTTGAAACAATTTTCACATATTTAAGTAAGAACGCCATGTGCTGCATGTTTCTTTTATTTTAGCTTTTGAGAGAAAAAGGAGATCTCACAACACGCGCAACAGGGTCAATTGGATCTTTCACGTATTTGTTCCTGATCACGGATCCTCACCTTCAGATGAGCTGCAAGTAATTGGAAGCCTCGGGAGATGTAACTTAGATCATGAAAAGGATCTTGATCCCACGTTCTTTTGTTCTCGACTCAGTCCATTCTTTCGCTAGACGTGTAAAAAAAAAATTGATACCCAGCTAGCCTCTGTTACCGAGTCTGGTTTTTGGTTCTGTTGTACTAGTACCATCCAGAAGATGAATTCAAGAATGACGAAGATAAAGATTGTCTGCAGTCAGTAGAAAAGAAGAAGGCCTCCCGCTTCCACCTCGAATTTAACAATCCAAAAAGTGTTTTTTTCAATAACCACAGGCGTGAGCCACAGCCATTACAGCGAGCAAGACGGAAGGTATGGCGACCATCACGACAAGCAGTCATCTTACGGTGGTGGTGGTGGAAACTATTCGTCCTCTGCATCGAAGAGAAACCACGATAATAGGTATGGTGGAGGCTACAACGACAACGACTATGGTTATTACAATAGAACCACCTCTCACACAGCACATGGTGCCAAAGACACTAGCGCAGGAAGCAGTAGCGGTGGTCACAAGGGTACTTGACATTTATCTCATCATCGTTGTCTGAATATAGGTTTCCTTGTTGACTAACTTTGTAACTCTACGAACCCAATATTGAAGAATTTTCCTGTGCATTCATCAAAATTTTGATGTTCTCACTTGATTGCGCCCTGATGATGCATGGGGCTTATACTAGAGCTTGTAAGCCGCCCCATATTTTCCTGGCTGCACTTTATCTCGACCACCAGGCCGGGGTAACAAGGGTGGCGGCGGCAACTGGGGTAACGCGCAGAAAGACCAGAATCAAAGCGGAGCGAGTGCAAGCTCTAGCAAGCAAGATGGCGGAAAGCAATCTCAAAACAATGAGGGCAATTCCGCAGCGACGAAGGCTTCAGCCCAGTCAGGAGGTACGAGTACAGATGGAGGAGCGGGGGCCGCACCAGGTGGCTACAGAAGACTCGCGTTGAAGCCACGAACAGTACCACTCGAGCAAGTCGCCAAAGGCGATCACCTCGATTGCTACCTCGAGGCTAGACAGTACATTTATTTCCCTCTGGTCCATCTTCTTGCAGCAGGTACATAGCCGATGACGTCAATTTCTATTAGTGACATTCTGAAGACACCTTCATTTTTCATCATAAAAAAAACATTTTGTACTTGTACTTCACTTCATTCTTTATCTTCATGATCTTTGACTGGAACGACAGGGCCACTTCGAAATCAGGGGAAGGCGAAAAGGATGGTGCACCGGGTGATTCCACGACTCCTGGGGCATCCTCCGCGCCTTCTCACTCGACCACGGCCGGCACGTCATCCAACCAACAAACAGGCAAGGGGACGCCAGCTGGTACTACGAGGTTTGTAGTGTCACAGTTAGTGTCCTCATTTTTCTGACATTGTGATGAGCCAAAATTTCTGATGTCAGTAATCGTTGTTCAATTGCTAGTTGTTATTGTCTGCTTATAGTCAAGAGTATTTTCTTTCCGTTTTTGCCTTCACCAGATTTGTACTCAAGTTTTGATTCGTCGCGCTCAGAAGCTGAGCAGCAGTCTGTTGGCGGCTCCGTTGCTGGCGGCGCCAACGACAACCAGCAGAACGCCCAGCAGGCAGCCTCTACTCCCTCCACTGGAGGAGGTGGTGGCGGACAGCCGCGAAACCAAGGCGGCAAGCGAAACCAAATGCAGCAGTGGAACAATAACTGGTCTGAAAACCAAGAATGGACAGATAACTCCGGATGGCATCAGCAAAACAATAGACACCATCATGGCGGGGGAAAGAACAAGCAGGGCGGCGGTGGTGGAAAGCATGGTGGAGGTATAAACGTTGTTTTCCAGTGGTTCCTTTGTTTTGTACTGTGGTCGAGAATTTTCTTATTATTCGCAAGTGTTAGTGTAATTCCAATAACATACTCAACAACAAGAGACGAATACTACAACAAGAATCTATATTACAATGTAGGTACGACTATACTATAGACATATTCATAATGCACAATCTTTTCACTGATTTCAGGTGGTGCAGCGCCTTGGGGTAAGCGTAGCGGAGACAGTCCTGATGGCCGAAATTTGAGCGAGCAAGACTACCCTTCTCTGTCCCGAGCCGACGCAGACCAAAGCTGGCGAAAATGAGACTCCGAACATTAGACTAAAGATTGACAACACCACTCTTGATTGAAGAGTTCGTTCACCTGTAAAGCCCCCTCAAGTCGAATATAGACAAGGTTGATCTCCCAGGTTCAACCTTATCAGGTCGTGCCTGCTGTGCACCAAAACCAGCAATTCAGCAAGCGATTATGATTAACTTCTTGCCAAAATCGACGTTAATTATTAAGATGCTCCACGTATATTTGAATTTTTATGTACTTTGTCTACCTATTGCTAGTAGTGCTCTTGTTCTCTTCTAATGAAATGTCGTCGTCCGCGTTTTCTACGTTATTAATGGAAATAAAAGAGGTATGGATCATATTCTGAGGGTGCGAAGCATCGTATAGTCTAGGGGCTGGTATGCTAACCAGTGGTAGACTCCATGATGATGATATTCTTATATTTTATTCTCGGTTCATGTTGTAAGTATAAGTAATAAATAAGAAGAACAATAACTTTACGATCATGGCGAAATAGAGATAAGACTATTACTAGCTTAGAGCTTAACGTTGTGTAATGAGTTAATGAATGACCAGTAGAAATTACCGCTACAAGCTCAACTTCTACCCTTCCAAAATAAAAGTAAACGACCAACATGATATACTGCGACGTATCTTCATCATCTCGGATTATGTGATAGCTGCTGCATGATGGGTGGCGACGTAAATAATTCCCGCGAAGTCACCCAAGAAATGACACTATGACGATGCTCGTCCAAGCATCGATAGAGCTTGACCCTTTGTATTAGGTTGTGAAAAAGTGTTGATCTCAACTTAGAACCTGATGCCCCCAGTAGTCCTGTTAATGTTGGAATTATTGCCAATCAGGTCTTTTATTCAATCATGTTTTTCTCATCCACCGAGCTCGTGGTCGGAGCAAGGCCCTGGTGGGAAGCGCAGGTAGATTCCACCTGTAAGAGGCAAACGGCGACTCCCAGTAAGTCGCGTCAGAGGAGATCGGAACTTACTCCTGTGCCTGTCGTCTCACTGCTTCTACAGGAACGGTCGGAATCAGAAATTATCGGCAGACTCTGTAGTTGTTACCACAAAAATTAAATATCTTCTCGATGCTTTATTTCCACTCATTTCAACAAGAAGATTATACAACTGATAGGATGGAGTATAATGAAGCTTCAACGTTGACATTCCTCGCATCATGTCGTATCCTCATCGTCTCTCTAGATTTTCTTCACTACTTTTGAAATATATGTTAGGCTGTTTAGCAGAAGTAATAGTAATTTAATGCAGTCAGCAGGCCTGCGCCTGAAAAAATGGGACAAAAGTTAAGGGCTACATTGAGTCATCGTAATCTCCGTCTCTATCAGGGGGAAGGTACGAACGGAGAGCTACAATTTTCAATCTATGTTATAATCTCACTGTACTATCGGACAAGCTTGCCGCATCCGCAGATTTTTTTTCTAGTACATAATCAGTACTACTATATAAACGACAAAAAAAAGCTGACCACACTAACTCTATCCACGAGGCTCCTGTGGAGAACGGCATCAAGCACGCAACAACAGGTCGTTCATCGTCTTCCCGCTCGTTGGCTCACGGTCACGATCCCATGTTTACCTTAAATATATTATAAGTACTATACACGGCGGAGCTTTGTTCAGTATCAGAGTGAGTGAGTATGTGTATGAATACGCAGGAGCAGCAAATATATCTAGGAGATGTCACTACACTATGTTGAACAACAGGAGAGTTCAAGAGGTGAAAAAAGCTAGTACAACGAGAGATGCAGTAGCTAGTAGTAACACCGCCTGTTTACTGGCCATGCTTACTGACTCTTGGTCTTGCGCGTCTTGTTAGCGTGTCGAGTAGTCTGACGAGGAGTTATTGTACTTACTTGATGGAAAATTGGGCTGAAGTGCAGATGCTCCTGGCCGAGCAATACCGTTTATTGTACGTACGGTACAAGCAGAAGGATGTATGTCTCGCCTTCGCAAGGTGGGCAGGTACAGGTTGGTGAAACCTTGCGTTCGCCACAACTTTTTTTTGTTTCTCGCACGCCCTTACCAACATGATGATGATTGACTTCGTTCAGGAGTGGCTGATTGAGGTTGTCCCTGGCAATGTATCGGTGTCCTTTTTATAGAGATGGATCTTCTCGTGTATCAAAGCGCTATCTGGATATCAAAAGTAGTAAATCTTCTCGAAAAGCTGGAATTCTACCTACTTGACTTCGTCAGAAGCTCATCTAATATCGTATCTATTGCGCTGTGCCCGTGTACTTACTTCTGATTCTCGTCAAAAGATACCTCCAGAACAGGTAAATGAATGAATGAATGAATGAGTGGTCGTTTTCTCTTATGCTAGTCGTGACCCGAGTGTTTAGTTGCTAAGAGGAAAGGCGAAGACGACAGAGAAAGGAGGGCAACACTGCTAGGGACTGGAAGAAGAGCAGAGAAGGGCGGGCGGTGGTGGAGGGCAAAGTGCTACAGCCGCCGCAAAGTGGCCGCCGCGGGACGCTTCTCGCGAGCAGGGCGCGGCAGCGAATTGCTGCGCCGTTCACTTTTTCCTGCAGTTTTGAAGCCATTACAAGGACAAAACGCGCACGCGGTGCGCGTTTTATCCCGTTAACGTCTCGAAAGGCCCAAAGGGGGAAAACACGCCAGCCCGCCCGCGGACAAGGACGCCTGCAGCGCTTCCACTCTGGGGGGTTTCAAATTCCCCGGCTGGGGAACCTGCTCAGGGGAGTCACGCTGTCCGCCTTGCATGGCTTGCGGCCTTGTGGCGTGTTTCTTCTCGCCCTCCCTCGGCGGGTTCGTTCTGGCTGTTCGTGTTCCAAGCCTTGAGATTGGCAAACCTTGAAAGGCGCAAACCTTGAAAGGGGCAAACCAGGAGAGGGGCAAACCCTGAGAGGCGCAAACCCTGAGAGGGCCAAACCCTGAGAGGCGCAAACCCTGAGAGGGGCAAACCCTGAGAGGCGCAAACCCTGAGGACGCCCGGAGAGGTCTACCCTGACACGCTACAAATGAGGTCGCGGCTTTGAAACCCTGAATCGAAAAATGAGGGGGCAAACACTGAGGCTGAAACCTTGGACTTTTTCCGCTGTTTGGTCTACCCTGAGAGCCAAAACCCTGGGAGCGGTCCAAAACCTTGGCTTTTTTTCCGCGAGCGTGAACTGTCTCCAACTTAGCGGCTCCCCCACAAATTCTGCACAACTCTGGCTTTCGTTTCCTCTAAGCCCTGGGACTCTATTTGACGCTCCTTAAAACCCTGACTTTCGACCTCGATTTTTGTCGATTCGTGTATAAGAGGGGCTCCAGTTGTCTCTTGATATAATCATTTTTGTCATGCTCATGCGGGCTCATGTCGTAGAAATATTTTTTGTTCGTATTCTGTCTGTGCTAGGAGTGCTCTTGTATGTACATGATCCTGATCTAGGAGCAGGACGACATCAACCTAAATCACTGATAAATCAAATGATCATGATGTTGAGGGTAGAATTTCTTCGGCCAGTGAAGTGGTAAGTAAGTAGGCATTTTTGCTGTAGAAGCAGGTTAAGGCATTTGTTGCATCTGCCCGTGCAACTAGCGCTTATTTGGGATCGGGTACGGGATGTCCTGGCCATGATATGTTTATGCCTGTAACTGTCAAGCAAATCTTCGTGTCGAGTGGGCCAACTCCTATCCTATCCAAACCATTGATGCATGCTAGCAAGATAGGTCCATGTCCATTCAACACGACTGCTCTTTGTCCCTTCATGATTTTTTTATGGTTCGTGTTTGTACTCCCCGGTCGTACTTCTACATCCATGTTGACGAGGCACTAGTAGACGCACCCTCATTCAACTGATCAATAATCTTAAAAATGGAAAACAGTAATTATATGCGTCGAGGTGGCTATGAAGTTCGTTCATGATCGACATATGATGACTCCTTGGTTGCGATTGTGGATTGAGGCAAGTTTTTCACAACTCCACAATTAAGGCGTTGCGCATTTATGAGCGCTCTTCAACATCGTGTCAACATTCGGCCGTTTTTGTTTCCTCATCTATCTTCGCGCGCAATAATTAAAAACTCTCCTTCGCATGGTCTACGAAGATGAAAGATCTCACCTCCGAACCCGGAAGATGTATGAGCCAGTCTGTATTAAGCATGAATTATGATGATCCAACAAAGATGGATCTGTTATTACTCAGGTGAGAAATAGACGGAAAAGCCGAATGTGAGTGGTGTCAATCCTTCCCCACTCCACTGGTCACCAAGAACAAGAAGCAAACTAAATCGATCTACGCCGAGAGCTGGTGCTATCGCTATGACATGTTCTCTCATCTCCGACTCCGACCTCCGCGACATGTTGTTTTGCTAATGCTATTTGTGTGGTCCTCGCTCGAGGAGGCGCTCAAAAATGCTGTTACCACGCAGAACAACTGCAAAGTGTGGCGGAACAAAAAGATCTCCGCGATAGAAATTTTGTTGATATTGGTTCTTATCACTTCTCGGAGTCTAAGGACAGCTTTCTTGAACTTTAATTCATCTTCGGAGAGTCTCGAAGCTACTCTATGCTCAGTGTTTTTCGTAGCAACTCGATAGTGACGAGTTGTGAGAGAGTCAGAATCTGTGAAGGTCACGCATCTGTTCAAGCCTTCTGCATCTCTTGCTTGCCGTTGTGGTCGAGCAGTATACTCTCTGTAACCCAAGTTTTCATCTCGTGATCCACTCCCACTGAAAATGTTTGTGAGCGTTACTCAGTCGCAGATGTTCTCATGCCGATCATTTGAAAAGTCTACTCCTATCATGCAAATATGAATTGCCTAGTTGGCATTCGTTCGTGTTCGGATTTTTAGCTCTTTCTGTTCCAAAGAGGAAATCACAGTAAGGAGTAAGCGAAGTCGCCGTCAATCCAAATCAAAATCTGTCGCTACACTTCTGTAAATTTTTTCGAGGACGAGAATCAATCTTCACCGACGCATTGAAGTCATTCAATGTATTCTAACTACGTGATGTAAAGACAAAGACTACTTGCAATGAATAATGTGAATATTATATATTTTCCTCAAACCTCTCAGGAACCTGCAATTTTCTGCACCCGTAACGAGTTTCCACTTGTAGTTCCTCTACTTCCTACACCTTGTAATAACAAGGATATTTCTGGATGATTTCTTCCTTTTTCCTTGAATGAATAGCGATCTATCCCAACGACGAATTATCATGTAATAAAGCGACCTACACCTTCCACAAAGTCAAAACAATCGAAGAGCACCGCTTGTTGTTTTTCGGCGCTTTTTAGAAAGTAGACTTCCCGCCTTGTTCACACAACATTACCAGCACGACCACCTTTTTTTTATACGACAATAAAGTCGTGGTCTCAATCAAACAGTCACTTTCTCTGGTAACGACGTTTGTTGTAGTTCTTTCACATGATTCCGTTCTCGGAAATTATCTGACATATTGGACCATAATCTTAATCACCTCGCAATATCGATATATAAGAAAGTCAAAATGGCTACTGCAAAAGTCTCTTTCGTTGCACGCTCGTGCCGTGTCCCACGCGGAGCAGGAAACCACTTCTTATGTCTTGGAGCTGATAAGCCGCTGCGCCTACCTACATATTCATATATATGTATAAGAACTTCAGGGATTCGGGGATTCTAGTATATCCTTTAACTAGTACTAGATGAAAAATTTTATTTGAGAAAAAGCATTAACATAGTTAGTGAGTACTTTATCAAGTCGAATATATCTTCTTCTAATGTTTGATCTTCCTCTAAGCTCATCTGCGAGCCGATCTTTGGTGACTGGTTGCTCGTCCTCGTCGTCGCGACCAGCAGCTTCTGTCCTTGTTCCTCTGCAACAGCAGCGTCGTGGTTATTCGCTGCGATTGGAACGGATACCGGAGAATATTTTGAAGGCCGAATATGCGGTTCGCGGAGAGATCATAGCGCGGGCAGAGCAAATTTCCAAGGAAATCGCTGAGGCCAAGAATGGTGCGAAACCCTACCCGTTCGAAAAGCTGGTGCCCTGCAACATAGGAAATCCACAAGTGGTCGGCCAGCCCCCGCTCACTTTCCATCGACAGGTTCTCTCAGTACTGGGCAACAATGGACTCCTCGACGATCCCGCTTTGACGAGCACCCTTCCGGCCGATGTAGTGGAGCGCGGGATGCGCTTTCGAGGTACGCAACCGGGAGCATATACGCACTCACGGGGCCATCCACTCTTCCGGAGAATGATTGCGGACTACATCGACAAACGCGATAAAATCGCGGTCAAGGCCGACCCAGAGCACATCTATGTCAGCAACGGTACTCGTGATTTTTCTTATGATCTACTTCAATACATCTCTGCCATGGCGTTGGCCTCGTGATGATGAGGATAGATATCAAATATTCTCAGTCAATGTTCCTGTTCGGGTGTCGTGTAGCTCGTCCTCTTTCAAGAACTATATCAGGACCGCGAGGACTCATGACTGATCTTATTCCGCGTTCAATCAACCTCTCAGGCGCGTCGGGCGCTGTAATCACTGCATTAGAGCTTTTGATCCGCAGTAAGGGGGATGGAATCATGATTCCAGTACCGCAATATCCCCTGTATTCTGCGTCCATCACCAAGGCGGGCGGAACATGGGTTGGCTACGAGCTCACAGAGAATTACGATACTGATAAGCCAAGCTGGGGTCTAGACATTGCGCAACTTCGTGAGGCATTGAAGGTATACAATAAAAATTCGATTATTGTTATTCTTTTTTGCACAGCGTGGAGGTGATCATGACTGGTGTCTGAAATATATTTAGATTACCATTACTTCAATGAGGATTTCAATTTGATTCAGATGAAATGACTGGGGCCAATAGCAATATTGTCCTGTCATAACCAGTCGTGAACGAATTTCCTTAATCATCTTCCTCAAACAGAAATCGCAGGCGAGTAACGTGAAAGTGCGTGCGATCGCGGTGATTAATCCCGGCAACCCCACTGGAAATGTGATGGGCCGCAGTGAGGTTGAGGCTGTCGTCGATTTTGCGAAGGAGAACGACCTTGTCATTCTGGCGGACGAAGTTTACCAAGACAATGTCTACGATCCCTCGAAGGAGTTCGTGTCTTTCCGATCAGTGGTGCGCACGCGACCCGGGTGCGACGCAGTGCAACTGTTCTCCTTTCACTCTATCTCGAAGGGCTACTACGGAGAATGCGGGCTGCGTGGAGGCTACATGCACTTGACCAACCTCCCGGACATCGTCCACGAGCAGGTCTACAAGCTCGCCTCAATGCAGCTGTGCTCCAATACGGTCGGCCAGGCGATGATGGCCAGCGTCCTGAACCCGCCGCAAGAAGGCGACCCGAGTTACGAGCTTTTTCAGCGCGAACGCGCCACCACACTCGATGGTCTGAAGAAAAAGGCGAAGATGCTGTCCGCCCGCCTGAATGCCATACCCGGAATCCAGTGCATGCCCATTGAGGGCGCCATGTACGCCTTCCCACAAGTTGACCTGCCGCAAAAATTCATCGACGAAGCGCGAGCACAAGGTAAGAACCCGGACACGTGGTACTGCTACCAGATCCTGGAGAAGCTGGGCGTGATCACCGTGCCCGGAAGTGGCTTCGAGCAGCGTGTCGGAACTTGGCACTTCCGTACTACAATTCTGCCAGCAGAAGAGGAGCTCGTGCGCTTTCTCGATGGGCTCGAAAAGCTCCAGGCTGATCTGTACGCCAAGTACGGACAGCCATAACTTTCACGAGGACCGGACACTTATTTACCAAACTCTCGATAGCAAGTAGGGGTAGAACGAAAGTGAATTTGAATACCAGCCAGTAGGAAGAGGTCTGTTTTAGAATACTCGAGGACGACTTTTTCCTACTGAGTTAGTTTCACCGGACTCTGAGTTGCTGCAGAATAGAGTAAAACTAAAGGTCAACTGGTGTACAAAGGTAAGTAATCAGTTATAATTCACGAACTCGAATTCTTTTTTAGTAACTACTGGAGGTGCTGCGATTCTGGCCGTGCTGTCCTCCCCTGGATGCAAGGCACGACACAACGATGAGGGGGCAAGGGCAGGCCTTAGCGATTGAATGCACTATGCAGGTAATGAACTTTGCTAAGTCTACCGCCTATCTATATAACCTCCCTCATGTAACCTAGAAGAAGCTTTATCGCATAGAATATACATACATTTTTGCGTCACAGTCTAATGGATGTGCTTGTCATAGTCATGATCATGTCGGATATTATTTGCATAGGATTTGCAAAGATGATGTCGCGATTTTCAACCACGACCTCAACGACCTCGAAGACCACATGGGTATTTGTGCTACTGTAAATGGGATCATTGAGGAGCTGTACATGAAAATCTTTTCCCCCACGTGCTGTTGGGGACGGATGATGTATTGGCATCACGGAAGCTGCATTTTTTCATTTCCCATTCTACTGTATCTACGATCGTGTCTTTGACTTTGGAACGGAATGCAGAAACAGACGTACTTATGTAACATGTTGCTGTCGAAGATGTTGTAACTGTAATATATTGTTGCACGGGATAAGCCTAAGTTTGTAGAGGTGAAAACTAACCGGCTGCTTTGCTTAGTGCTTTGGGCGTCGCTGGGCCTAAACCTTCGCCGTTTTACGGGCAAAAGCCAAACAAGATTTGCGGCGCAGCCTCATACTATTTTAAGGGGAAAAGCCCCGAACTCCTGTTATGGGAGGAGGTTACTTAGTCACTTTTTCAGATGTAGCTGCACTTAGTCACTTTTTCAGATTTCGTTATGGGAAGATGTAACTGTAATATAGAAGGGATTTCTTGTAGTTTGGGACAGACTGACCTGTATCTATTTGATTTGTAGCTTCATGTATTTACTAGTGCAGCTTCATGTTTTTACTCGGGAGCAGAAATGTACACAACAAGAGTGATCTTGGGTATTCCTATGTACTTACTTATTTGTTGAATCATCTATCCGGGTATTCTTTTTAGACAAAACCATGATGACAGTCTCGATTTATTGAAAAAATGATTTTGAAAATCAAATCTCGAAGCACCCGCGCTGCGGAATTTTTAAGGCCTCAAGCGGCAGCGGCATACGCAGCGGGTGTGCATCTCCTGCGTTTGCTCCGATCTCAACAACGCATGAGAAGCATAGATGCTCGCGGTTCCAGTAGGATCAACACGACACCGCATGCGAGACATGGCTACGTGTTCCAAGTGAGGAGGACGACTTAAGATCACTTGAGTAAATAGCTGAGCTTGAGTGAGCGTGAGCGCGTCTCCTTCTACTGAATCTAGACAACCTCCATCAGGATGATCATCTTCAGGACCAGGAGAGAGCTGTAGTGAATAATAAGACGAAAAGAAGAGCGTATATTTATAATGTCATTGATTTGCTCTGTAAGCGCTGTGGAGATGATGTTCTGTATGTGTAGAGACGCTTGTAGTAAGCCTTCTGCATGAGAAGCGACTTTCGCTTTCGGTGGAGTGATTTTTGAGCTTTTTAATTTTATCATCCTTACCATTCTCTCTTTGAAAAATCAAGCAGGTTTAGCTTTCGTTCATTTTCCCCTCTTAAGAAAGTAACGCCACCCCACTTGACGAACGAACCTCCGGCGACCATCTGGTTAACCTCTTTGTTTTTATCGAAAAACTTGAAACATTGTCTTTCCGCGTTGGAAAGCACCTATAAATGCTTGCGCATCCTGCTTGTCTCCACTGTTCCTCTTAGTGTTTATGTTCATATTCATTTTGGCGTAAGAAGTAAGAAAGTGCAGGTGGTTCACTACAGTTGTTCTTTTCCTAAGGACGCAGTTCCAATTCTACATCGTATAGATTGAAGGATATTGAATGCTGAAAAGACGAAAAACAGAAAAGAAGATGGCGGCACCTCATCCGCAAGATGGCCATGGGCATCACAAGCGCGCCGCTTTGGCTGCGAGCAAGAGTGTTGCGCAGATTAAATATGATCAGAAGCGCTTCGAGCATTTGCTCGGACAAGAAGACCGCGAGGGGCATGTTGCACCGGCGACACGCAAATTGTTGCGTCAACGCTCTTCGTTCTTCACCGACGCGCACGACCCCGCTACAGGATTTCCGATCTACCTGCCTCCAGGCCAGATTCGCAGCGGGCGCACTGTCCGTGGAAAGATGGGCTACCTTGTGCGCTTGCCCGCCGACTTCGACCCCGCGAAGAAGTACCCCTTGCTCGTGTACTTTCACGGAGGAGCGACCTTCGCGGCAGCGGACGCCCCGTTCCCCGAAAAGATCCGCCAGGAGGGCCATGAGCCGGACGATCCGTGGAATCTGTTGGATCACGACATCTTGGCCTTTGAGAAGGGTTGCATCTTTCCCCTCGTTGCGCAGGGTGTGCACGGAGTCCCGTCGCCGGAGGACCTTGCCGCGCAAGAGAGTGGTGGCAAGACCAGCCTCGAGGAAAGAATGGAGGTGCACCGGCAACACTCACGGGAAGCGGAAAAAGATGCGTTGCCCTTGTCGGGAGACTGTGTCATGCTGGCTCCGCACGTGAACAAGGGGCACCTGGATGACGACAACGGGTGGTGGCAGTGGACGTACCCGGACGCGCTGGAGAACACCATGGACATGATGGACCTGCTCTTGAACCAGGGCGTCAGTGTCAAACTTGAGCCACCCGCGTATGACGGATCGTCGGACGGCGCAAATTCGCACAAGATTCAGCTAGACCCGCAGCGTATCTACCTCACGGGAAAGAGCGCTGGAGGAACGGGCTGCATTTCCACGGCACTGGCGATCAACGGCTACGACTTCTTCCGCTGGCCGAACCGGCATGACTTCAAGGCCCTGTGCAAGGACTGGAAAGTCGCTGGCATTGCTGCAGTTTGTCCGAAAGTTGGGCGCAACAACCCACACCACCCCCATGAGGGCGACGATTACGGCCTCTACGACAAATTGGGCGTTCCGCACCCGACGCCTGCGCAGCAGGAGCTTGAGCACTGGCTGATGACTCCCTACTACCCGTCTCCCCAGCCACACGCGGAGGACGATGCGAACAAAGCCGGCGGCGACAGAAAAAACGTGGACTGCCACTTGACTGCGCACATTGTTCACGACGACCATACGAATGACGTCTTGGTTCCCGAGAGCGCGGGAGGGAAGTACGTGAGCGATGACGCAACGCGCCGCATCCAAGGTCTGCTCCGACTGCAGATTCCTATTTGGATTTTTGTGGCGGAGGAAGACAAGTGGCACGCCGAGGTCTACGCGGATCACTTTTTTGAGACCTGCAAGGCTGCGTTGGTCGATAAGAAAGTCGATCCCTCTGTGGACGCTTTCAAACCAAGTACGGCCGCAGACGATATCCTCAGCCAAAAGTACTTCTGTGCGACCATTGCGGACTTTTCGGGCAAGCCTGGGGCAAAGCGCGTGCAGGACATTTGCCTAGCGTCGACGGGAGAAACGCGTGTGCGCTACACTAAGTATTACAAAGAGTGCGAATACGGACATGCAAGCTGGGTAGCTGCTTACCAGGATCCACACTTCTGTAAGTGGTTTACGGCACACGACAGCGCAAGAAGTGCGCAATTGTGAGAGGAAATCGAATGCCGACATCGACAAATACAAATGTATTATAGTCCAGTGGAAGCGGAAGATGATGAGGAACAGGAAGATGAAAGTACTTATTTTTATTGAAGATTTTTTGTGATAATAGTGAGCCGGCACCCCTGCTGCAGTGCTACCACATGCGTCTAAGTTTAGTGAAAATTTCTTTCTATTCATGAAACACCAGCGTAGCATTCAAATCCTATCCTATCCTACACCAGCGTTAGCGTAGCACTAGCAGAAAGCATACCAATAGAGCTGCGAGAATAGTATTCGAATCGTGTGTAGATGACGGAAAAGGGATTTGAAAAGCTTTGCGTGAAAATGAAATCGTTGATTCTAAGCCAGACTCAGTGCGGTTCAGTTCCTCGCTAAGGGCAAGAAGACGAGTCTGGCAGTCCGATCTTTTTTGGGTTTTTGGTCCAACTTGATTAAGAAAATATGGCATCGAGCGTAAGCGTATGATGGTCATCGTGAAACTCATGGTAGGTGGACAATATATAAGAACAAATAATCTGATGAAGTAACAAACTAGAAGTACTCAAGCAGTCGCATTTATTGCGATGTTTGACGCAAAGCCACGAGGAAAATGGAGGCAAAGTGGACCTTCAGGAGGTCGTCGTGTTCGATTTGGCTATGTCCCACCCAGTGAGAAGAGATGTTGAAGTTGGAGATTCTCCTTGCTTTGTGAAAGACGAGTGGCTCTAGCAACTTATGTAGAAGTTCAAGAGCAGGTGATGTCGTCACTGACATCGGATAAACAAGCGCAATGGATGCGGATGTTGGAACGTTGAGCCGTTGCGAACGTGACGAGATGATACCTCAGAAGTACACAGCGTTATTGAGAGAGAGAGATACGAGATGATAGGAAGTTTTCTGATCACTTACACAGAGGGAGAGGGAGCATTTTCTTGCTGGAGCGTAGAGGACGAGGTTGCTCAACAACAATTGACGAAAGGGACGAGGTATCCGCATACAATTTTCTTAAGTTTATTTTAGCTGGTGTTGCCAATGCTGACATTTATTCCTCATTTTCATTCTGAACCCTTACCACAGGATTTGCAGAAGAAGTCGTGTATGTTTTATAATACATTTCAGCACGACTTACCGGCTTCTCAGAAGCATGTTTTGCTTTTTTTGTTGTTTTTTTGTAGAAGAAAGTAATTAGGAATTACCATGATTTACAGTTGTCTTTTATCAACAATTATCTGCCGCGGCATTCACTTGGATCAGCATTATATATTTCAAGTTTTTATAATGAGATACAGAGTTCTTGTTGGAACACCCGAACACGTCCAAGCGCAATATGAGGCTCTTGAGAGTAAATGGAATGATTATCGTTGCAATGTAACAGAAAGACGATCAGAACGGACGTGCCGAATGATCACTGACTGTTTAAGGCCCTGAAATGGTATCAAAATGGGTTCAATGTCATTGGGATATCATGAAGGGTCATAGTGCAGTTAAAGATCTGGGAGATCTTGCTGCTAATTCATGTTGGAATTCATTGAGTTCAAACGATGATCATAGGAGGAACTAACAAGAGTTCAAGACAAGGAACGGCATTGATCATGATCAAGGTGACGAGTGAGAGCAGTCATTTGACATTGAAATCAGGTTCGTTCGTTGGATCTTGAGCCAGTAATGACCATTGACCAACACCCCTCCTCAATCGCTAGGTGAGGAAATGACGAAAGTCACAAACGGTCTGGTGTTACCTGCTCTGACCCAGAACCATCACGATTCTCTATATCCACTGACGTCACCACTTGACCAACGACCTAACACCCTAAGAAGATAGAATAGGTAAGCACCGCCACGGAAGCAGAACTTGAACCAGACTCATCATCTTCCGTTTCCGAGTCACTATCATCTTCATCATGGTTACGGCTAATTACTGGATTCTCTATGTGATGTAATAATAATCTGCGTTGAGTAGATGAGCATGAAAGTTTCGTTAGTCCATCAGCTTTCATGAGGTGAGTAGGACAGAAAACTACTTTCTCAGCTGCGTCTCTAACTCGTAAATAACGTAACGCATAGTGTCTACTCTTAGGCTTCGTGTCTTCACTCTTTGCTGTCGAGATTGCAGACTGGTTGTCTATCCACAATATGGCATCATCGAGGGATGGCGATATACCAAACCGCGTTTCCACTAATTGAGTGGGTAAGGGATTGAAGAAATCTGTAAAATCATGCAGCTCGCTCATGACAATAGTGTCCGACGCGGCTATATACTCTGACTCTGCAGTTGAATATGCACGCACGGTTTGTGTATTGCGTTTCCAACAGATTGGAAAGCCCCGATAGTACATAATCGAACCACTGGTCGAGCGCATGCTCTTTATGCAGTTTGCGAATCCTGCATCTGAGAACCAGTTAGTATACGGTAGCTCTCTTCCTTCTGGTAGGAGCTTCTTGTAAATTCCGTTGAATTCTTCCTCACTTTCTGGAGAATAATAGAGTCCTTGGTCTTTTGTCGTAGCTAGATACTTTAATACTTTTCTACAGGCTTTTGCAATTCTTTCTGTAACGGGCTTACTGACATACCGAGCCAATGTCGCCACAGGGACGCAAATATCTGGCCTTGCGGTTGTCGATATCCAAAGCAGTGCGCCAACAATCTCACGCAATGGAAACCCGGCTGCTAGCTTAAGCCCCTCCTCAAGCAAAGCAGACTCGTCGAAATTTGGAGACCACACCGGCTTACCTAATGTTATTTTATACTTCTGTAAAGTCTTCTCTATGTACACATTCATCAGGATTTTCACTGAACGTGCTTCCCGACAATAGTGCACAATCGCACCAAGAAAGTCGAACTCTAGCCATTCGAAACCCGTAAGAGAATCGACTCGCTTTGCCATCTCAATAGGTCGGCCAGGGGCGCGACTAAAGATCCGGTCGAGCTCAGACCGTAACTCGTGATAGTCAGGTCCAGTAGCTAAGTTATCATCAACATAGACTGACATCTTCATATACTTTCCTGGGTGCGTTTTGCTCTTTTTCCGCCACAATCCTGGAGCAGAAGGACACGGCTCCCATCCGAGTTCGGACAATAGCACGCAATACTTCTTGAACCAGGCTCGTGGAGCGTCCTTGAGCCCATAGAGAGCTTTCTTAAGCTTGACGATATCCGCTCCATGCTTCTCCGCCCACACTGGTGGAAGACGGCAGAAGACGTCACGATCGAGTTCAGCATTAAGGAACGCAGAATCAAGGTCGAATGGGATGACGAAGTCAGAGTCCGTCGCTGCTGAAACGAGTAAAAGTCTATTCGCAGCATGTGACACTACAGGGGCGTAGGTGTCGATATTCCCCGAACGATCAAGATTCCCGAGCACACAAGCACGAGCTTTGAAAGTTCCATCACGTTTTACCGTGAGAACGATTGCTATAGGCATTACCTGAGAAGAGGTTCGCAGCTCCTCGTCAGTAGCTGGCGCCCAAGTCTCAAAGGCAAGTAGTCTAGCTTCCTCCTTGGTGATAGCTGCACGCCATTTCTCGGCGTCAGGGCTTTTCAAGGCTTGGGAAACTGACAGCATGACATGTGCTTCGAGAAAGGTCTCCCCTTCTTCCAGCTCATGCCCGCCTGCTAGCATGGCAAATTTATGCATGTCTTTTCTTAATGCTTCTAGCTCGGCTTTTGTTCTTCTTTTGCGTTGTCCTGGATTCTTATCCTTGCTCCCTTTAGGTCTTCCTCGGCCTTTCTTCCCCTCCTCAACTTTGCCTGGTTGAGATGGTGGAATGGGTAAGGTCCTCGGATCCCTTGCTTCAGGATTAGAGTCAGGCGACACACGCTCCGATGAGATATTCCCCTCCTCAACGCGTTGCGCGTCAGAGTTGGAATCATCACCGGTCTTTGGATCTTCCTCTTTGTCCAAAGATTCACAGAAAAACTCACCAATGTCATTGTTATCTAGTATCATTTCCATGCCGGTTGGATCGCCTGAGCTGTACTCCGTGCCAGAGAAGCGCGGCTGACAGGCCATACGTTGCAGCGCATGTCTGTGCAGGACGGGACCCAGCGACGGCGTGCCAGACTGCAGGTTTTCCAGCGGGTCATAATCAACATAAATGCCCTTCGACGTAGGCAATAGCCAATCAATGTTCTTGACTAATATCGACTCTCGAAATTTTACGTCTAGTGTGGAATACTCACTCCACTTGAAGCCAGCTTTCGTTCTCCCATCGTTGTGATATGTACCTACTAGCCAACCAGACGAAACTGGACACAGACCGAGAAACACACCACGCCGATAAGGTGACGCAAGCTTTGCTTCTTTCTTGTTGGTGGTGTCTACGACCTGTTCACGAAAGTACACCAAGCAACCAAATCTTCTTAACATACCTAGACCACTTTTCGAGGACTTCTTTCCTATCCTCTTTTCTAGTATCTCGACAGGACTCATTCCATCACGTTCTGGCATTTTTGCATAACGATGCGGTAAGCGATTCCAACAATCTCCGGCATACTGTAAGCAGTAACACCAAAGACGTCGGTCGACTTTGACCAACATGGTACGTACAGCACCGAAAATGGTCCGCATGAAACGTTCGCAAGTTCCGTTCATTTCTGGGTTGTAAGGAACTCCAGGAATTTCCGAAACCAGTAGCGATTGCATGACTTTGGTCATATGGTCACTACTTAGGACGGGTTCGTTATCTCTACGGATGAACCACACCACCTTGTCGTCGAGTGACAATGAGTAGTCCTGGCGAATGCCTTTTATTACTTCTTCAATCACCTCTACGCAGTCCGACTTGAGGCAAAGAGGACGAACGAAACACATTTTAATCGAATCACAAATAATGACTAAAGCACATCTTTTGCTTCTTATAGATACTGGTCTAATACCAACTGCGAAATCAATTGCAAGTGTTTTCAATGGAGAAGGTATATGTCCAGGGGGTCTCACTTTTGCATGAGAGCGTCTTTGACCTTTGGTTCGATCACATTCTGGACAAGATACACTAAGGCCATCAACGTGAAAGTGACCAAGTCTACGATGTATGTCTAATCTTGAAGCTTGTGAATGAAGTCTAGCTTCTTCTATACTAGTGCATACTATATCCTCCTCAGTTTCATTTTCTTCTTTGCTAAACATGTCACAGCCTAGAATAGGTAACTGCATCTGGGGGCAATTTGTTATGGGTAGAGAGCGGCCGGAGCGAGTATTGTACAACGTTCCGCCACTTTCTGTGAAATTCATTTGCCAACCCTTTTCATGACAGTTTCCTTCACCTAACCACGGTATAATGCGATCTATGGCTTTTGGTAAGTGTTCAAAGTGTACGCCATATTTTAATCCTAGTTTGTTTTCTTTTAGTCTACCTAGGTTCCCACTTCGCTTTCCAGCAGTGCCACTAATATGACAAAGCCGGTGGCTAATTTTCTTGAAATCGGAACGATGGCTAGACAAATACTTATTTGCACAACTGTCAACAAGTGAAACTGTTTTGCTTTGATTTGCACTAAGATAGCAACCTGAGTGATTGTCAATCATATAGCTTTCATCCCTAAGCAGTTCACTTCTATATTCTTTATTCTCAAAGTTTTCTTCCAAGTTCAGCGAACATTTTCCATCCTCATTTTGGAAATCTTCTTCCAATTCTTCTTCATCTTGGGACTGTCCATCTCGTCTCCCATATCCATTCCATTCCGGATTGGTTTCGACTCAGCGTTGTGGTTGTTGTCCACCCCATTGCTGCTGTGGGTTACCGTTGTCGAATCCTTTTCCTCCACTTTGTTGCGGTGGATAGTTGTTCTGGTGCCACGGAGGGATAGTGTTACCTTGCGGCCAACAGTTGTATGAATTGTTGAAGAAGTTGCTGCCCATGGCTTTGTTAGGTTGGTAGCTTTGACTCATCGGGTTTAGCCAGCATTTGTGCGCCTTATGTCCATATTTGTGACAATAGTTGCACTGGATGCCCTCATTAGGATTTGAGTTCTTAGCACCTTTACCTTTGCCATTTCCTTTGTTCTTCTTACTACTAGAACTACTACTACTACTCTTTCCACTTCCTTTTGTTGCGTAGACCTCGTTCTTGATTTCTTTGCGAATCTTCTTGCGAAGTCGTTTGATCGTTGTTTTCTTGAGAGCGGCAAACGCGTTACCATCGTCATCACTCTCATCTTGACGTTTACGCTTCTTGGTTTTGTTATTGTTCTGGTTTTCATCATCGGAATCTTCGACAGCTGGAAAAGCTTTGCCGAAAGATGGATTCTCGATCTTGTACTCACCAGAGTCAATCAAACTTTGAAGCCGTTTCGTGAGTCTGTCACCGATTTGGACGAACGTTAGATGTTCATCTTCTTGCATCCTCTCGATTGTCTGTCGAAATGCTTTGGAAAACATTTTTGGCAGAATGTCGAGGATTGCTCCGTTTTGTTGATCAGCAACAGCCACACCAACTTCCGGCGGGTATACGGTCGGAGATTGGTTCATGACATCTCTAACCTTCGCCAAGAATGTTGGAACGTCTGGAGGAGAATCACTGTTCGTGAAATGCATCCCTTCCAACGCTTTAGCAGAGATTCGCTGCTCTGTGCGGTCATTTTGACTGAAACCAGCGTCACGGAGGTTTGTTACCACTTCACCAGCGTTCATTACAGTGGTATCCTGATCCTTCATATGTGCTGCGGCTGCACCTTTGAGCGACTTGATGATCACGTTCTTCAAATCTCGCCAATTCTGCTGGAGCTTGCGGTCGTTGTTGTTGGGTTGGTTCGGAATCCCTGCCGCATTGCCGTTCAGCACGTTGTTGAAGTATTGGACTAGGTCCAGGCGGTCCGCTTCTTGCGTTACCGCTCGAAGCCAGTCACGCCAGTCAGATTTCTGTCCCAGTTTGGGTGAAATCTCTCCAAGACTCATATCGGGCATTTTGTGGCGCAAATAATGCGACTTTGTTTTCTCTACTTCTACAAAGTATTGACTAGCAATTTCTTTAATAAGGTAAGGCTCAAGGGCTTGAAACAGTGTTGGAACACCCGAACACGTCCAAGCGCAATATGAGGCTCTTGAGAGTAAATGGAATGATTATCGTTGCAATGTAACAGAAAGACGATCAGAACGGACGTGCCGAATGATCACTGACTGTTTAAGGCCCTGAAATGGTATCAAAATGGGTTCAATGTCATTGGGATATCATGAAGGGTCATAGTGCAGTTAAAGATCTGGGAGATCTTGCTGCTAATTCATGTTGGAATTCATTGAGTTCAAACGATGATCATAGGAGGAACTAACAAGAGTTCAAGACAAGGAACGGCATTGATCATGATCAAGGTGACGAGTGAGAGCAGTCATTTGACATTGAAATCAGGTTCATTCGTTGGATCTTGAGCCAGTAATGACCATTGACCAACAGTTCTAGTTTTTTATCAATTGGTTTGATATTGATATCGATTTGTTAGTAAATTCTGGTTTGTAATTGTGAATATGAAAGAACAAGACTAATGAACGAATTTGATGAATTTCATTCATTGGATTTTAGCACGAAAAACAAAAATTCTAAGCAGGCCAAAGACAAGCAAAGTTGTACTTATGATCAATTACAACCAATCACGTAGTACTACCTGTGGAAAAGTGATTTCATGTCGAGCTTGACGATAGATCGTCGTCCATGATCTTCGTATATTTCACCGCATTGTCGTGGTATTCATATTGCTATATTTTTTCGAAAAAGCCAAAACGTCACTCACATGAGAATGGCGTTGCAACGTCCGTGATTCTTCACTCTTGAAGGGGGTGCTACAAGAACAAGGTGGATCGAGAACAACCTCGTCTAGCACCGCATGGCAAGGTTTCCTGCCATGGTGCCACCTCGCAAGAGGACTACGACGACGACCACTTACAAAATTATAAACTGAATTTTTGTCTTCGACTTCGGGGAGAGTAGAAGAAGCGACGACGGAGATAGTGAAGTACTAGGAGACGGTGGCAGATTCTTCTTGTTCTCGTCTTCTACAACATTGAAAAAGCCTGCGATTTTCCGTATTAAGAGCAAAAGAAGAAGATTCTGCTTCTGCAGAAGGCGTGCGATACCGCAGGAGAAGCTTGAGGGGCTCAAGCCTATTCTTCAAGTACAAGTGGTTTGTTTCATCTTCAGGATTAGAAGATACATTTTGGATCCATCAGGAACAATATGGCAGGCAAGATGATGGACGACGAGTCGCTCATGAGTGACACAAGTAGGACGACGGTGCCGTCCACGCCGTCCTCCAATGGAAGTGATGACGTAGATTTTTCGTTTGCAATCTCTACTCCTGAACTAAAGATCAAGGAGGTGATGAGGAGCCCGAGCAGTGGATACATGATGCAGCGGGCACCCTGTGCAGCACGCAAGAAAAATGCGGAGCATGATCACGGTGGACCGTTCTTTCCGCATTGGTTTCCCTCGGTTGCGGGGGACACAAACTATGGAACCCGTTCAGAAGAAATGCGGAAGCTACCGCAGCAACGCCAGAAACGTCAAAAGTTCAACAAGACATCCTTCTGTGTCTCGTCCGACGAGCAACGCGACCGCTCGACTGGGTTCCCGATCTGCCTGCCGCCAGGTCAGATTCGCAGTGGCCGCACGCTGCGAGGGAAGATGGGGTACTTAGTTCGGCTGCCCGCAGACTTCGATCCTACGAAAAAATATCCTCTCCTCGTCTATTTCCACGGAGGAGAGGCCGCAGCCGACGTTTCGCTTCCCGATGAAGTACGGCAAAAAGGTCACGACCCGGACGATCCGTGGAACCTGGTGAACGCAAATATTCTGGCCTTCGAGAAGGGTTGCATCTTTCCTCTCGTCGCAGGTGGTACAAACGGGTTTGCGTCTTCGGCCGACGATACTATCGACCTCGCGATGCAGGAGAAAGCCAAATGCGGGAATAAGAGAATAAATAGCCTAAGCTGTTGTAAGGCACTCGCGGAAGAACAACTTCAGAGCAAGAACCATGCCACGGAAATGGAGAAGGACAACTTGCCTTTGGCCGGCGACTGTGTCATGGTAGCACCACACGTGAAGCACGGGCAGCTGGATGACGATAATGGTTGGTGGCAGTGGAATTATCCTGACGCGGTGGAAAATACCTTGGATTTGATGGATCTCTTGATCAACAAGGGGGTCAGCGTGCGGCTGACGCCTCCAACGCGGGAAAGCAAGCGAAAGTCGGCATGTCGACGACGAAAAGATGAATTTGTCGATTACAATGTATTTTCTGGGAGGGAAACCGATGATTTTGAAACTGGTGCCCATACCAGTGATGCTGGGAGCGAGCAGTTCCAGTTGAGGCACAAAATTCAGATAGACTCAAAACGAATTTTCTTGACGGGAAAAAGTGCCGGAGGGACTGGGTGCATCTCCACCGCGTTGGCCATTAATGGCTACGACCAGGTTGGCTGGCCGAATAAATTCTGCAACTACCACAAAACCCTGTGTAGAAGATGGAAGGTTGCTGGGATAATCGCTGTTTGTCCCAAGTTCGGGCGTAACGACGCAGATGTACACCAGCTATCCCACCGGGGAGCTTGCGACTCGCCACAACCGTCGCCCGAGCAGCACGAGCTCGACCGTTGGCTAGGAAAACCCTACTACCCGCCGCTGGACCCCGAGTCCTTTATGGAGGTGGACGACGCGAGTCGTGGCTGCGTCCTAGGACAAAGGAAAGCGCCGCTCAATTGCAGCGGTAACACGACTGCAGCGACACAACCGGGGTCCGACGACGACGACGACGACGATCACACCAATGGCGTCGCCGTGCCTAAAAGCGCGGGAGGCAAGTACACAAGCGACGACGCTACGCGACGAATTCAGTTCCTGTTGCGATTGAGGATCCCTGTTTGGGTTTTTGTCGCTGAAGGAGACAAATGGCACGCAGAGGTTTACGCGGACCACTTTTTTGATACGTGTACAGCGGCTTTGGTTGAGAAGAAATTGGATTCTGCTGCTGTAGAAGTGTCCAAAGCCACAAAGGAGCAAATGCACGACAACATCCCGGTGGATTATCAGTACTTGCGTGTAACCACGGAGGACTTTTCTGGCCGAGCCGACGCAAAGCGTGTACAAGAGATTCGTCTAGCGTCAACCGGAGAAACGCGTGTGCGCTATACGAGATACTACAAGGAGTGCAATTATGGACACGCAAGCTGGCTTGGCGCCTATCAGGATCGAGGCATTCGTGACTGGTTTACATCATCGGCGCGCCTGGGCACTGGCTACGCTGGTGAGATGCTAGAGGACACCGGTGACTGGCGTTTTTTCCAAGCTTTTTCGTGCTGCGAGGACGAGCATGAGTACCAGCCGACTACGAAAAAGTCGAAATCAAAGCGTTGACTGTGATCCTGATACATAGCGATCACAGGACAGAGTACTTATTTAGCTACTTCATCAAGAACTTCTATCTTTTTTCTATGAAATTCATTGGGTCATGATGCATAAAAATATCAATAACAATGAAGGCGTCGGTCTGCGTGTTTCAGTTAGGTCTCTTCGATTTCGGGAGACTAGTCGCACATGATCTACTGCGGCACAAGAACCCGTCTATCTTCATCATCTTCTCTTGCGGGTCGTACACGTTGTAGTATGGGGTGGCTTCGAGTTATCTTAGAAGTGTGCAGACCTGAACTCATCTCCGCTTACGGCTCCAGAGAGCAAACTAATTGAAATTTTTTCAGGTCGTGAACAGGCACGAAAAACCAACTTTAGAAGTGCGTCTACTAGTCTCATTAATTAATGAAGAAACAAACAATGACAGGTGCTAAGTAGATTTCGGCGCCCATATGCGCGCAGCTTCATATTCTTAGTTCGGCCTCAGGCTCAGCCTGCTCAGCCTGCTGATGTATTAAGTATTTTAAATTGTTTATGTTTTGTTACTTTGTCCAACAACGAGCTGGGGGGTACTAAACCGTGTAAGTGGGGCCGCCTAGCACACCCACAGGAGTATGACTCAACAAGGACGTTGGCCGCTCCTCGTTAATCCCACATAATTGCCACCTATGATTTCATTTCGTCGGGGTTTGCTTTTCGGCCTCCTACATGAGGGGTTCGCTTGTGTCAGTTAAGTGCGTAGAGTTTGACGCTGATAGAAACCCCGTGCCTTCAGTGCATGGAATGATAGTCGTAGTGTTAGCAAGTGAAGGGCAACAACATTGTCGCGAAGTATTTGCGAAGGTCGTGCTTTGAAGGGTACTTAGATTCTAGAAGTAGTATTTTTCATCTTAGCAAGTCGGACACGGATATGCTTATACCAGAGCAGTCTATAGCACGCATGGCGCATGGAGTGCATGGGGCGCAGACCTCTAAGGGACGCAAGCAGCGCCGTTAGCGGCGGAGTTCAAGGCACGCGGTTGCCCCCTTTAGCGGAGTTCAAGGCACGCGCCGCCGCGTACCTTGAACCCCTCCGCGAGTCGCCCCCTTTAGCTCCATGCGATCCATGCACTCCATGCCATGCGGGCGGGCAATCCTTACAAATTACTCCGCTACCTATAGGCGTAGAGTAAGCAAAATGTCGGGTCTCGAGTTACTCGAGTGGCAACGAGTTACTCGAGTTGCCGAAGCGAAGGGTTTCAATTCTGGAACGAGTTGCCACGAGTTGCCGGAAGGTATCCGCTTCGCCGGAAAGCGGCGTAGCCGGGCGGTATGGGCACGGTTGTGGCTGCGTGAAGTGAAGAAGTGGCTGCTTTTGTTGTTGCTCTCTCACGACAGGGGCAGCCGGTTGCGAAGGGCTCCCCGGCGAGCCCTTCCGGCTTTTTTTCTTGTAGCGTGTGGAAGCGCGTTCGAAGCGCAGGCATTAAGGGGGCCGACGGCTTCGCCTCGTTCATGTTTTTGCTTGAGGGAAGAGAGTGGCGCTGCAGCTTGTCGCTGGGTCGGTGCCAATCTCTCCCTTTTTTCTTCGGATGTGTGTGTGGCCAGTGAGTCTCTTTCGGGGCTGAGAGTGGTCTCCCGTCTGCTTTGGAGAGCGGCACGCTCAGCCTAGGAAGTAAGTAGACTAGGGCACGTGGCGGATCGGATGCCTTGCGTGTTTGATCAAGTGGCTGGGAGGAGTTCCCGAGCTGAAGGCGGTCCCTCCCTCGTCTCTGGTGTGCATTAAGAAGAAAACCAGGGATCGGAGGCATGGCGTGGAGTGTCGTGCGCTCCTGCTAAGGTGTCTCAGAGTCTCACACTGCTGCGCCCGAAGGGCGCCGCGCAAAAAATTACGGTGAGCAACTCGAGCAACCCGAGGCCGAGAAACTCGACCCGTGACGGGCCACGAAGTTCCTAACTCTACTATACGTAGAGTTCCTTTTGCGGCCCTTTTTTTTATATTCATACTCATTCACAACTATCTACCTGTACCTAGGATGTTCCTGTGATTGATTTTCCCCTCATAATCATTTTTGAGGAAATGCGAGCGTTTCCCCTCAGAATGATTTTTGATTATGGACGAGAAGGTCATCGTATGTAAGTTATTTTCTTTGTTGTGATTGAAATTGATGTTTAGGAAACCATCATGTCAGGAGGTTCATATGCATAGGAATTACTTATTACTAGGTAAAGGCATTCATCATAGATGCAAATAAAGTAGAAGAAATGGTCCAAGAATCGTGTCTGGCGATTAGCAGATGCGGAGGCGAAGCATCATGATCAAATATTAGGAAATATCAATGATAGAACTCAACAGTGTATCTCTTTGTCATGCAACACAGCTGCAGTGGCCGAAGAAGTAAGTACTTGTGTGAAAATCTGTTGTATGAGCAAGAGCGTTCTGTTCTTGCTAAGCCGCGAATTGTTCAGAAGAATACTGAACGGCTGCCATTAACGATTTTTATCATCCATTTTCTAATTTTATTTTAGAATAATTTGTAGAACGGATGTAGGATGGACTTGGATGGATCGGATGGGCCCCCCTGAGTCTTCCGGTCCTACTTGAAAGGGTGGGAAGTCCATCCGATCCATCCCATCCCGGATCTGGAACCCCTATAAGTTATTCTATTACTTTTAGACTTCAAACATCCAGTCTTGCACTGTTTTTAGCTTCGATGACGATACTGAAGATTACAAAAAAATAAGAGGTGGCGAAGGCTCTGGCGTGCAACATCAAATCCCTCTCGAGTACTGTTAGGTCGCTACTCACACTACAATTTAGACTCCAAAAAGAATACAACATCAAGGTATGGTTTAAAAAATCTTAAATCATTGAAAGGTGAATACGTAGCTGTTTCACAGGTTGGCCATCTCTTTATCCAAACCATTTTCCATCAAATTCGCCCCTGGTGGGAAGGGAGACAAGTACCTCTGAGAGGACAAAAGCCCGTCCCTGGTGGGACGAGATGCCGCCACCTCTGAGAGGGAGCGCGGGCATTATTTACGCGCTTGGCCCCAGGCGGGACACAATGAGGCGCCACAACGCTTTGCGAGAGGTGTGCCGCGATTGGTGCGCAGCATTACGGAGGAGGCTGGGACGCGTGGAGCCCCTTGCTGTGCTTACTAACTAGGGAGATACAAGGGCAGCGCCTACTGGCGTGGCTGATGGTTAGCCCTCCGGTGATACAAGAGAACGAAAGAGAGACGGCCAGCCCGGGACGCCCTCCTCCGTTGTGTGCCAGGGCTTTCGCTCTCCTGATGAGATGAACCGCCAACGGCACAGCAGGAGCGGGGGGCGCGTTGGTTGCCGTGCTTTTTGTCTTCTGTGTGTCCAACTTCAAGGTGAGGAGAGCCCCACAGCCTCGGCGGGCCGGCGCCGTCTCGGTTTCTTCCAGCGAAAGGCAAACGGGTACGGGCAGGGCCATGGCTGCGACGCCGTGAGGGGACTCGGCGGGCTTGTTGGCTGCCTTGGTGTGGTTGCCTTCTCGCCCTTTCTCGTGTAGTGCTAGTGTGCGTGGCCTGGTGGCTCGCCTCGCCCTCATAGGCATGAATCTGCCCGCCCCCTCCACCTTCTTGCTTTCTTCGCCTTTGCCTCCTCGGTTGCGGTCGTAGACGTAGTTGTAGAGGGTGGACCTGGACCCCAGCCACGGAACCGCGCACCAGGCGCCAGTGCATGCTGCTTAGTCCCAGGCGGGCAGACGACACGACAAAACTTACCCTCTGGGCTCCGATCGCTCCGCTCTGGTAGCTGAGTTGAGGAGGCCAAGGCGGACCGGGTCACTTGAAGCGGAGCTTCTCTGATGAACACCGGCTGCCGGCTCCGCTGCTGGAGTTTTAACCCCGCTAGTCTGGAACACGCGCGCGCGCGTGACGGCATGGCCCCCGGCCCGGCCTCAAGTTCCCCCGGAGACTGAACACGGGCGACGTCTGAAGCTGCAAGGCAGTACCGTGCAAGGCTTCACGTGTTGACGAGTCCGCTTCCATACATACTTACACACACACACTCTCCATCAAAGAATATTATAAGAATCTTATTGCAAAAGACGTATTTGAGTATTCATATTTCTTTGGCCTAACGTCTCTCACGACGATCTTCCACACTTTCGATTCTGAAAAGGTGACTCTGTAGGTTTTCTTTTCGATGCAGACCCGGGAGTGACATTTTGAATTTTCAGCGGATCACTATATTATATTTATATAAATAACTTGAACTTTCAGCATTAGCAGCTGCTCCTTGATGTCTACCTCTAATTACAAGAAATCTAAGGCTAACTCAATATGTGAGATCGGTGAGCTCCTTCCTCTATGCGAGCGCTACTTCTGTGAGACATCGGAAATGGTGAGTGTCTCTTCAGTGGCATAAAGAACGCACAACTCGGATGATATGTCAACTCCACCACAATGACGATACTATTTTCAGTGGACCACGTTAATCAGAGAAAGCTACAACCATGTCTACCTCCAACAAGTCTCGCAAACTTTTGCCTCGGGCGCGCGTTGATGATATTTTTCTTTCACTAACAAATACAGACACTAGCATCACGAACCAACAAAGCGATACGCCGACTGTGGGAGCCCTCGATGGCAGCACCAATAACGATCTCACGCCAGCCGAAGCAACTCATGAAAAATCTTTGAAAAAGAACGATGAAAACAATGTGGAGGTCTACAACCCGGAATCTTCTGGAAAAAATATAGATAATGTTGGAGGCGTGCCCACAAAAGTACAACTAAAACGAACACGGGACGAGGGCCCAGCTGGTAAGACACCTGCCGGTGAAGAGCGTTGTGACCTACTACAGCCTCCGCATCAACATAGTCAGCACGTGGGACAAAGCGGTGAGGGTGACGCGACTTCATGCGCAGCCATTTTGCCACTGCTGACTTTGCAGCGCGAACAAGAGACGGAGCGTGATTTCCCGTTCGATTTACGAAGGTCCCAACTGGTTGCCCGCCTCTACGAGCTAGCCCTGGATCAGGCAGACCCGGAGACCGGCGTCCTCCAGCATGATGTTGCTCAACTTAAGGCTAGTTTTTTAAGTACTGCACGACAGATTTTTAACGTGCCTACGAACTGTTGTAAGGTGCGTTCATTTCAGCTTGGTTTCATACTAGCTCGTGCCGGTATCTATATCTCAACGACGTCACCGCGCGGTGAGCCAGTATTGAAAAACTAGATCGATCTAAGCAACTTTTCTTACTCGAAGATGCGGCGAAACCTAATCTCTACTTCTACACCACCGACGAAATCAATAATGGCTGTGCAGATGGACCAAGCATTCCGTACTAACAAGTGGAGGATGAATTTTGAGATCGAACATTACTTGTTTGTGTTCCATATGGCCATAGGTGCTTCTGGTTTTGGTGCAAAAATTTGATCACCTCTTCTTGCTTTTCGACTTGTTTTCTGACATCCTGCCCGACTATTCTCGGAGTTGTTGTATAGTGACCACTATTTTTCTCGGAGGTCCTGTAAAACATCGTCCTTCAACATTCGATATTACCAGATTTCACCAGCTGCAAAACCTGTGTGAGGAGCTGTCGGAAATCTTGGACGCGCGCCTGTGTGTCACGCAGGAAATTTTTGAATGCATGTTGCAGGAAATGACGAATCTCGAACTTGCGCAGAGTTTGGATGCAATCCTCGATCACCTACTACAATATGAATCAGCACGTATCTACTTGTAGCTCTTGACATCTCCCTGAAACACACTACAAACCTGATCTTCACCATGGACGAGATGGACAAATTGTACTTAGTTGTGCATGTACTAAATGTAAAATGTTAAGAAAAGCGTCAGCTGCATGGTGATCATCTGGTAATTGTAGGGGGGTGTGAGAAGCCACACCTTCTACAGAATAGCAGAAACCAGTTGGGCCGTCGACCTTCCGATAGCTGGGCCGGTGCGCATAAAAGCCGCTAATGGCTTAGCGCTCTACGATAGCGACCTCTTCATCGCGGATTCGATGTCTCATGCGATTTTTCGTCTGCGCATGCCTGGATCTACCAATCAGCACGGACTGCGGAGCAGTGTGGGAGTATGGCGCGATGATCAACATAGAGGCGATTAATATTAGAAAGTTACTGTAGTTGTAAAAATATAAATAGTTTGTACTATGGGCTCTCGCTCTTATATTTATATAAGTAGACAATCTTAACCTTCCAGGAGTATGTCTACACATAAATGTTTTGCTAGTGACTTCGTGAGAGGGGAGGTAGAGAGTTGTGAAGACAGCCATACAATCTGCGCTCCTTCCTGTTTTTCATTTTCTGGCTTATACCGTGACGGTGGACAGCTAGAGCTTTATGCCGGCAAGTTACAGTGTCCTGGTTTTCGAGACGGTCCTCGTGTGAACGCAGCGCAGTTTAATGGCCCAAACGGTTTGTGTGTTTGCCGCCGCACGGAGCAGCTCTACGTTGCTGATACTCGAAACGATGCGATCCGAGCTATCGACCTTGTTTCAGGCCTCGTGCAGACACTCACGGTTCAAAGCGTTGATTACATCGGTCTCTCAAACCCGGTGGATCTTTGTGTGGTCCACGGTGATTTCGAATATGAGGATGGGCTAGAGAGCGACGACGGGAGCGCAAAATCAGACGATGACGGGGGCGGAGGACATAACAATTATGAAGACAGTACATCGGAAAGTGAATGTCAACTGCAGAAACTACTAGCTAGCTATAAATACTTATGTTTTGAACCGAAGAAGACCAAGATCTTTCTATTTCTTCAAACAAAAAAATATACCAATAGAGCCAAGTCACTAGTCTTTCTGCAGGTATGCTGTCGAGTAGGCAGCTAGGAGACTGAGGCTTGGGGTCATTTTTGGATTTTTTTTCCCTATGGTGGTTGTTTGTGGGTTGTCCTTGGGCTAGCTATAAACATTAATTTATCGGCTTCGCTACTCCTAGGTGGTATTAAAATTAACTATATCGATTTAATAAGTCTAGGAAACGGACACGAACTTCGAAAACCGTCTCTATCTAACGAAAAGGAGCAGGAGGTTCTGACGACGAGGCCGAGGACGGTGGCAAGCCACGACTGGAGGGGATTCAGGAAGAGGATTCTGCGGAAATCGAGCTCGAAGAACTCCGTGAGGGCGAAGATTACCTTGCCAACATGCAAAAACGAAGATTATTGTCGGATTTGCGCAGGCGATCGGCTAGGTTTAGTCTTGCGGACGATGGCATTTTAGCTTCAGGAAAGAGTTCTGCGCGCACGAGTCGTCGAACTAGCCGCGCGTATACAAGCGACAGCATGACCACGACGCGACGCACAAGTCTGAACTTGATGGAACGCGGTTACGATAGTGGCACGGTGATTGACTCCTTGCGGGAACTCTCAAATGCAGCGAGCTACGACAAACTACCGGACCTCGCGATCGCGTGTGATCACAGCGTCTTCCTCATAAAACGTTCCGGGACCTTAGAAATGTCTCTTGTGGCTGGAAACATATCCGAGTACGGTTACAAGGACGCAAGTAAGGGCAGTGACGCAAGATTCTCACAGTTGAGAGGTTTTTCTACAGCTAGGTTTTTCTACAGCTCCTTTGCATATCTTTGCGCTTCACATCCTTTCGCTCTGAACGGTGTCCGGGTTTCGCATAATAAATGAAGTCAAGCTATGGAAAGCGGCCATTCTGCTTCCAAATCTCATCCTGCTTTATTCTTATAGATACTTGTCACACTCTTGTTCACCATACCCACACAACGCGCAGTATGATCACCAGGTCTGTGCGCGATTCGAAACAGTGTCTTCGTTGCAGATCATTGGAACAACGCGGTTCGCTGTATCAACCTGAAGACGACTGCGGTCGACACTGTAATGGATTTCGAGCCGAACGGACCGCTCAAGCTGGTTGTTAGCGACTCCGGATTTTTGTATGCTCTGGACTCGGACACCATTCACATGTGCAATATTCTCAAGATTTGCAGTGTGCAAGTGGAAACAGTGCAGGGCGACAACGGCTCTGCACTGGGAACCGTATCGTTTCAAAATTTGCAGAAGCAAACTGAAGTCCTGGCGCAATACAGCAACACTACTTTCAACGCACTTGGTTCAGCAGAGATGAACGGAGAGTCTCCGTCGGCTACTGATGGCGCAGTTGTGAGAGCCGCAGGAGCGGTAAGCGCCGCGCAAGACGGCGCTCTTAACCTCAGACATACCGAACAAGATCAAATGAATGAACCGGAGAAGGGTAAGTCGGATTCGCTGGGCGCGTTGCCATTGCTTGGTAACAGTGTGGGAGGGACCGCTGAACGGCGTGCCAGCGGATTGACGGCGCACCAGCCGGAGCAGGGAAGTTTCGCGCCGTCGCAGCTCGGAGCAACGGCATCCGCGAAGATGGCGGCCATCCGCAGAGGATCCAATCGTGTCACAAGCAACCTACAGCCAAAAAACAAAGGCCGTTCGGATGCAGAACAACCACGCAGCGGCTCATTTCTTGATGCAAACTGGCGCACACCTGGCAGCTCATCTAAGACCAAAGCGAATATTAATATAGCTGAAGATGCCGCGGACGGCGACGGAGGCTCTTCGTCTTCGGATAGCACGGGCGCGGGACTGGCCAGCGGGGCAGCTGGGGGCAGTGGTGATCTTCGGGGTCCAGCTGCGGACGAGACCGTGGCAACAGTCGAAACCGTCTTCCAGCAAACGGCATCGTCATCTGCATCAGCCGCTGTGGGTGTTCCGTTATCAGCTGCGGACCCTTCTTCTGGATCAGGAATCACTGATCCAAATAAGAACGTTGTTGACCGTGGTGCACCGGTAACTTCGTCGGTAACTGAAATGTTGCGCCGTGGCAGCTTTTCTGATCCAACGATATTGAATGCGCCGAACTTGCCTGGTTTCAACCCCAACAACATGACAAATCACTATCCGCAAGGACATGCATTCAACTTCGCCACAAGCGGTGGCCCGCCTCCGCCGCTGATGATTGGGCAGCATGTGGCGCCCTCTCCTAGTGGAGGCAGCGCAGCGGGGTTTAGCGTTTCACCGAGTCCGTCGGCAAGTAGCAACGCAACTGGTGGAACGACCGGTCCGCCGACTCTTCTGACTAGTACATTTGGCAACACGCTGTTCGATCCCTCTCGTACTGGCACGGTAGCGAAGCCGCGCGCCAGTGGTGAGATCGCGCTGCAGCAGAAACGCCCTAGCGCAGCGCCAGAAATCCCAGCTGCGCTCAGGTCCTTGGTCCCCGGCGCAACCTTGCACCCTGCTTTGTACCAAATGAGCGCGGCCGCTGCATCAAGCCACCAGGACTCCTCTAGCGGATCCTCTTCAACGGTGAGCGGTTCGCAATTCCGAGTTTCTGTAGCCTCCAGTGTTTCTGACGCAGACGAGCCAAGCTCCTATCATGCGAAAAGCATAAAGAGCGGCGGCGGAGGTGGGAAGCTCAACAAATTTGGATCCACCGCAGGGAAAGCATGGCAGAAAGTACCTCTCAGTCTGAACGAGGTCATTGATCAGCTAGGAGGCGGTGGCGGTAGGGGCGGCGCGAGCACTCGGAACGGATCCTCGTCTTCTATGATAAGCTTTCTAACTAAGAATAACAAGTACGTCAAGCATCGTTTGTTTCTGAAGTCCGTCTTTAGGTGTTAGACACATGATCATATGTTCAACATGTCCTCTGATAACGTTGACAATCCTCATTGTCTCCGTCTCGCTTGCGCTTCTTCGAACTTATCACGAAACTTTCTTTTTACCGGTGGCCCTATTCTCAGTGGCGCGAATATGATGAATAGCCAGGGCGCGCCACTGTGTCTTGCATTTCAGGACCTACCGCAGGATCCCAACGGTAGCGATCACAACAAGTTTGCGACAGTGCTCAGTGACCAGCATCCCGTCTACAACAGCGGTGGAGGAATAGCCGGGCCCTCTGGTGGCGCGCGAGGAACTGGCTACGTGAGCACTGCAAATGCATCGACAGTAGGGAGCGGACAGCAAAGCCGACAGGGAAGCGCGCGCGTCTCGTACTCACAGCCCCTCCTAGCTGGGCCGGGAACGAAGCAAATCCTCAGCAAGCAGCAAGCACTGCCACCGGCGCAAGCGCAGGTAGATCCTTTCTCGCATTACGGATCTTCTCGGGAGTTCTTCGCCCCCACAAGGGCGATAGTTGGTGCAACGGCAGTGCGAGCGCAGCAGGCTTCGCATCTGCTGCTCAAATCTGATAGCCCTTTCTCAAAGTCGCTCAATCTTCTACACCGCGATCCGAGCGGCGACCACTCTTTTCTGTCTTCGAACGAGGACCAAGCAGGAGTATCGCCTAACGAAGTTCTTGGAGAAGACCAGTGCATGGGAGCTGTAGCACAGGCGGCACCAACTCCGTCTAGACAGAACAAAGCAGATATTGAGGAGCTACAAGTGGATCTAGAAAAAACTGAGGAGGAGCTCGAGTACCAGCGAGCACTGCAAGAGGACCTGCATGAATTCTTTCCTGGAGTGGACTTACTTGATCACACAAAGTCGCCTTCAAACAAGCTTCTTAGACCCGGAACTGGAGCTGGACCAACCATGCAATGTCAACTACAACATGGGTCGCCGGCTGGAGGTGCGGGAATGGCGCTCATGTCAAGACGGGGAAGTGCGTTAATCAATATTCGTGGGCGAACGAAGTACGGGCATAACTTGAAGTCCACACTGAGAGACGGGAACAGAAATCAGCGAGACCACAGAGAAGAACGCGACGATGTGTTTCAGCCACATGCACGAAGCTCTGCCGATGTCGGAGGAGGGACAACTGCTAGTACGGGTGCGGCAGCCACTCTCAGAGATGCTTATGGTCCAACATCGACTCCTGGAAACTATCTTTCTAGCAGTGGTTCTCAACAACAACATCGTGGTTCTTCAACGATCGCCGGTAGCTTAAGTGTACAGAACCGTGCCAGTCAACTGGGTCTTCCATCTGCCACTGGATCTGGACCGTGCACAGACTATGCTTTAGTGAATCCACCTCGGCTAAGCCTTTTCGTCGGTTTGTCTGGGGCGCCGTGGGTGCTGAAAGTAAGTCCGCCGAAGAAATGGTGGAAAACTGACGAAAAGACGTTTCCTCGGTTTCACGCTATTGCAGTGGACTCCCGGCGGTGTCTTCTGGCGGACTCAATCAGCCATCAAGTTTTCGTGGTGAACCACGAGCGACAAACAAAGGATCGCATCGCGGGGTGTGGCAAATGTGGCTTTCTAGATTTATGCAAGCGGAGAGATGCACTTTTTGGAGATTTCTAATTACTTGAGGTGGCAGTTGTGGCTAAATAAAAAGACGAAGAGGTTATCATAGCCGTGATGTACTTCGTAAATTTTCTATCTACTTAAGTATTCTAAGTCGTTGAAGATGAAGAAGACCAAGATTCGCTACTTGTGAATAAATATGTCCTTGCCGCGTCTAAGTCAAGGTCCACTGGACATTTGCCGGTTGAATCAGCCTCTTGGGCTCGCCATCGACTCGGCGCGAGGTTTCATTTACGTTGCCGACGCGGGAAACAATCGCGTACGTCGTATCAATTTGAGTACTGGCTTCATATCTACAGTCGTGGGCAATGGTTCGCGTGGATGCGGAAGGAACACGCTAGACACGCCGTACGACCTGCAGTTTTTCTCGCCACACTTTCTGCTGATCACGTGCGCAGACAACTGTGTGCGCTCGTTCGATCTCAAGCGGAAAATACTTACCACCGTCCTGATTGGAAGCTGAACGCGTCGCTATGTATCCCGAGGGCGGAGAGACGGAAGATGCAAATAGAAATGCATCACTAGATGTAAAAAACCAAAGAGTTGTCGAAAAATAAAGGCCGAATCTATCGATGCAGAATGAAAGCGTTACGATCTCATTTTTATTGTCTTGAGCTCGAGCAGGAGTTTGTACATGATGAAAAGGAAGTGTTTGCGTTTGGGTTAATCTCTGACAGTGTCTAATACAGTGAGTCAGACCTCAAAAGAAAAAGTCTTTGTCCGGATGAAGTGATCTTCAATGCTGAGGTTGTCTCTTGAAGTGGATCAACAACATGATGCAGCATCTGCATCTGTTAGGGTACAGGTGATACCTATGCAGACTGTCGTGATCTGCAAGAAATGGCTGTCCCTCACATTCTTGCAATTGCAAGTTAGTAGTACTAGCACTAGTTACAAGTAGTATGGCTGTCGTTCATATTTATGACATAGACCCTTACCTAGTAGTAGAAGGGTTCGAGATACTCTCAAAATGATTGTAATTCATCAAGAAACATCACACCTGGACCTAGGAGAAACACTTGTTGTCGCTTGCAGGCTTCTACAAAGCGTGTAGCATTTCGCAATCAAGTGTTTATAGCCTGGTAAATAGTGAAGAGAATGAGACTGAGACTCATTCAGCAAGAAGCAATCCGTTGTCTGGAGAGAAAGTGAGGCGACAAAGGCCATCTGTCGAGCATAGACCAAGAGAGACAAAAGGAGAAATTGAAATTCGGTGCAATCTGTTGAGCAGATCATGGGGAATGGAAAGAAGTCTGCGTGAGGTGATTTTGGTATTGGATGAGTCCTGGACGTCTACTTGCTTCCAGTTCCCCGACTTAAGGAAAGACACACCTCCAGCGAGTTTTAACACAATCATCACGTTTCATTAAATTTACCGACAAACCACGTCGGCCTAGTCACGAATCGTCGATGATGATGCTGGACACAGAACCAGAAGATGCTAAAGATGTCGTGTGAAAACTCGGATTGACAGTTTGCCTTTGCTTCGCGCATCCTTGATTGTTTGTCCTGACCCATGAAACCCTTTGTACTTTCTACTTCACTCTACTAGTACTTCTACCAATATGGCAAGTCTTTGTCTCCCTGTGTTATTTTTCGAACCTGTACTTTGAAATGAACACTGGATCTGATGGTACTTGAGGAGCTCATTGACGAAAGTTCTTAACTATCTTTTGTTATCATCATCATTCACCCTGCTGCCCAATTATCTGCAGTTCGCACTTATTCTAGCATATCAAGAAGAAAATTGTCCGTCAAATACAACTACTTGCGTTGATTTCAGCAGATAAGGACCAACTACTTGCGTTGATTCCAGCAGATGAGGACCATTTTATTGTCAGATTGAAAAGTAAACTACTAACTTCTAGTCGTCATACTGCATTTTTATCCACTTCCACCCTCTGCTCCAGCAAGAAGATCGAAGCCATGTTTTCCTCGAGTGAGCCGATTTTTTGAGCCGAGTGAGCCGATTCCAGAAGTAAGCCATGTTTTCCTTTTGGAGCTTCTTTCTAAGTACCGACTTTCTCCTGCTCGTCATCCATGGCGTTTGGCAGGAGACCTCCGCTCCAATTCTCGGGCATTTGCTTCGAAAATGGAGCGCGTGGCCGTCTGTGAAAAAGGGGAACTTGCATATTTGGAGCAAGATGGCGGGTAGCGATGAAAAATTGAAAGAGTGGGGGAGGCCTTTGGATGATAGGAAGCTCACGGTTGTCATCGCGTGCGGTGCTCCAGCGTTTAGCAACCACTTGGTGACTCGGAGTTTGTTATTTCCCGTCATGTTGTTTGGATGAAATACAAACGTGTATTTGACCAGCTCTACAGCAGAAGAGATCGCGAAATTTGCGTTTTTACCGAGTTTACAGCACATTCTGGACATCAAAGCTCTCCAACACCAGTTCCTGATGGCTAATAGGCACAAACTATAACTATTTCTGCTTTTTGACGTGGCCTTTGACATTTACGACATGGGACAGACGTTTTTGCGTGTAGTGTTGACGAAAACACCTTTTGGAAAAGAAAAACGGAGTGGGTTAATCTTCCGGCTTGCGACGATCTGGAGTGTTCCCGCTACCGCTTCGCCCGAAATCCTAATTTTCTGCTGCATGCACCACTTAATGGCGGTCTGCTTGATGCCGTTTCTGTCGAAAAACATCTTTTTTCTTAGCAAGTTCGAGCTGCAGATCACCTGCTTCTGTATGCTCTTCATCAGCGGGGTGTCCGGTTTTGTGAGCATTTTCAAGTCGGGCTTTGAGACGAAAAACTGTACGTTCTGGAGTCTGTTCGCTTTCAAATTAATGCACCTGCCTCGTGGAATTTGCCCGTGTTTCGGTCGTTCGCGGGTTCTGCTGGTGGTACTACGGACTGTGTGTCCTTATGCCCCAGATATATGCGGAGACAGCGGACAGCATTTCAGTACGGATTACCCTGATTTTCGTTGCGATCCTCATCCTGATGTCAATGTTCACTTTGCTCATCACCGTCATGCAAGTGACATCTCTCATCAAGTGGCTCCCGCGGTCGGTCGACGACGCGCGCGGAACGCACACCAAGGAACTACACGCCACGACAGTTGCCGGCGCGGCGGTTGTCCCGCACGGTGGGTATCGGCTCAGCGGAGAATTGGCTGGTCTGGTAAAGGGCGAAATAGCTGACGCGCACGCGGAAGTTCAAAGGATTTCTCAGCGAGCGTCGCAGCGATTCAGTCGGATTTCGTCATCGATCCAAATGACCCAGGTGCCGAAAAAGTCAGACAGGGCGATTGGGAAAAAGGACGATTGATGAGGTCCAGCTTGATGTTGATGTTGAACAGAAACAGAAAGTCAAAGTGCACAGGAACAGGAACACAATTTTCGCACAAAATAACATTGCCGCTCTCTCTAATCCTCTTCCTCGTAGTAGTTGGAAGGGATGTAAGTTACCATTTGTATATTCACCTACCAAGAAGGTACTCATATTTCTGAATAATACTTCTGGTTCTGCCGTCGTGCACAACGAACTATGAATGTGAGAATAAGTATCAATCAGCCACTGCGCAAACGTGGATTACTGTGTGTTCTTCACTTCGAGATAGCCTTGCAAGAAGGAGCACAAGGAGATTTGTGCGCGCTGCGAGTGGATCGGAACTGCGTCTGCCAGGTGCGAAATTACGAAGCCTAGAACCGCGCTGTTTCAACGATTGTCCTGCTGAAAGTATCTTCGCTCAAGGTGAGGGAGCGAGTGCATTGGATATGCTGTTATTTCTGTGATGTAGGCGAGATTGAAAACAAAATTAGTTTGCCCGTTTCGGATGAGTGTCGTGCTTTTTGTCGGAATGGGCAACATAAACCGAGTGGCTTGACCACGGTCGAGAATGGCTTGGATGCCTCTTACTTCTCGGAAAAGGGCATCTCGTTACCGCAGTATTCTCCAGGCAGAGCCTACGAGTTGTGGCACGTGTTAACGAAAGAATGGAGCTGGCGCTTCCTACTGATACTGGAGCTGACGCTCGAAATTCTCCTCATTCTCGTCTTCTCGCTGTTGAGGCTTCTACAACAAAGAAAACAATCATCTGCATGCTCGTCTTGTCAAGAGCAAGACGGGTGTCTTTGACTAGAATGAGTCTCAAAGGGACAAGGGACACGACCAAGAGCTTTCTCTTGGAGGTCACCAAGATGGGCCTTCGAATTGGACGATGGCTGCTCTAATTTTTCTCGTGCTGATAGCAGGACGTGCGTCGATCGCCGCAGAGAATGACACAGAACGGGAAGAGAGCTTTGATTCTCTGATGCTTGTCGCCTTTAACTGACGTCGGTCTTTGGAAACATTCCGGACAACATAGGCGTTGACAGCAGCAATTTCTTCGACAAAGCCACACACCGTGTATCCGTTGCGGATGGCGCTACTTCTGGTAGTACTCAGCTGGTTTACGAATGGTTCGATTCTTGCGAAGATCATCAATCTTCGTAGGAGAATAATTTGCACGGCTTGTTAACTTGTTTTATTTCTTAGTATCTATTGACAGCATCAGCAAGTCTTCTTCTACACAGTCCTACTCGATCTAGAACTATAGACTGTGAAGCGTCCTCGGTATACCTCACTATTGCGGTTTTAAAATCGACCTGGACTTCGAGACCGAGATCGCGAGGAGGCTCTAATAGTTTCCTCTTCCTCAGAATGATCAATTCTCTTTTGGCTAAGCTCTAACTGGGCGCACTGGCTGTTGGTCACTATAGCGACCGCTGTTGTCGTCCATCGCGCTATGCGGCCCACACAAGAAATATGTTTCGTCCACCACTGTGTTGTCAATAAGGAAGCCCTGATCATTCGCTGCAAGATCATTCGGCCTACAGTGGCACTAATCGCCCCGGAGGTGAAGCTTGCATGTTACCGCGCAGGGATGCGCATAAATCTCCCCCTGTCCGGTGGCATTGTCGGGTGGCCTATGTGGGAGGTAGCAGCGCCGCTTACGATTCGACACCTCATTACCGAAGATAGCCCTTTGCACCCAATCCTAAACAACGGGGGACTGAATGGAGTCCTTTTTATCACAGTGTCTGTTCAGGCGACGGACGCTTCGGGGTTGCGTTTGTGAAGCGTGCAGATACGTGAATCCGGATCACCCTTAATGCTAAATCCGGAACGATGCTAAATTCGTTGACGTCATGGAATTCGACCAGCAACTCAGCATCAACCACGACCACTTCAACCACGTGGTTTTCAAGTTATGCCTAGACAGTTAGTAGTTCATACAACATCTAGCTGTACGACTGATTTATTTTGTGCTTGCATGCATTACTAGCAGAGGTCTCGTCTCTTTTACTTTTTGTGAATTAGAATTTCTAAGAAAGCAGGAAGCGGAGACTCCTGGAACAGAAACAGTGGCGGCAACCAGATACGTACCTCCGTAGCAAATCCAACTTGTCCAACCAACTTGAACAAGCTGCAGACCCTAACTCGAGACGCGATTGACACTGGTTACTGACTTACCTTTTCGTCCAGAAGTATCGAGCTCGAGGCCGACCTAAATTATACATCACTGTACAGCACTATGGTCGTTGTGCATCTTCGTGATCAGTAAAGCTTGCCTACACCAGATTAGCATGTTGCAAGTGACGCCAAAGCCGAATGACGTGGTCACGACGCGGACGTGCCACTGAGACGATCCATGATTCTGAAGTATCTCCGAGGTGATGCCCTTGGCCTCGGCATGCAGGGTAGGGGAAGCTTGGTGTACACGACTACATGTGGCAGAGAATTGAATAAAGTAAAGAAAGTGAGCAGCACAATCTGCCAAGGTGAATAGAAAGCAAGGAAATAGTGAATGGATGAACATGAAGGACCAAAAGCGGGTGCAGTCTTGTTAAAAAAAACCTGAAATCAAGAATGCAGATGTACTTAGCTCGTTGGCCGATTCCAAAGAATTTTTTTATAAGGCAGTAGGCATCAGGAGTATAGAACCGTTGTTCTCAGCTTCAGCTACTAGTACACCCTCCTGAAACTGGCTTCTATTGTCATACAAGAAGTAGAAGAAGAATGTGGAAATTGGGTATCTATAGAATAAATGTAGGCTTCATTATTAGCTCGCTAAGAACAACATGGGCTCGGTTTTCGGTGTGGTGTCCGAGGAGACACCCTCGTACACATTGTTGTACAAGGATCCTGACAATTCATTCGAGATTCGCTCTTACGCTGCCCGCGTGGCCGTTTCCTGCCGATCCCCGACGCGAGCGAGCACGTCGTCGTCCGTGGGGACCGAGAACGATGCGTCTGAACGAGGTCGATTCTTTATGAAGTTGGCCTCTTACATCGGAGTGATGGGAGCACCACAGAACGTGGAAAACGCGCCCATCGCGATGACGGCGCCCGTCGTCACCAGACACGGCCGCTCAGAGATGCAATTCATCCTGCCCGAAGACAAATCAGCGCCGACGTCTCCCGCACCAGCTCCAGCGCCAGCTTTGGCTGCACAAGGCGTGCACGTGATAGATCGGCCGGCGAAAGTTTTTGCTGTGCGGACGTTTTCGGGAGGATGGGGAAGAGACGCATTTGAGCAAGAACGCGATAGCCTGTTAGCGAGCCTTAAACAAGAACAGAAAAACGGGACGCGGAACTTCAGCTTCACGATTGCCGAGCCATTATACTACGAAGAATATCGCTATAATCCCCCATGGACAATGGCGCCACTGCGGACGAATGAGGTTGCTGTCGAAGTTCGATGGAATGAACATGAAGGATGAATTAACAGCAACAGCTCACGTCCATCATGGATTTGGTCATCTTTTGTCGAAGTAGCTCCTGGATCTACGACAGGACTTCTCTACATGATCAATAGGTTTACATAGGATTATGCGATCTAATTCTCCGTCTCCGAGACAGAAGTGCATCATAATAATGCTGGCGGGGTTCCTTCCGATTCCATGCATGCGTGTATGTGCAAAAAACTGATCATGGGTCTGTAGCAGGCATGCAAGACATGTGTAACTCATGTTCACTCGTGATCTGTATGGTGAGGATGCCCGTGACAGTGTTTGTTTCAATCTGCATCCTTAAAGGAGTTTACTTAAGGTTAAGAATTGAAGCTGACGCAAAGAATTGTGCTGAAGATTGTACAATAATACAAATGCAATCATTGAAAATAAGGACTGCTACCATTTTGGAGACTTCGTTGTCTCAAAAGCATGTCATTTTTTAGTACACAACGCAATGTTCCTTGTGGCAACCATCGCAGTAGTGCGGCCTCTCCAGGAGAGAGTCGAGCCAACTCCTCTCCAGATGACAACAAAGCAGAGCGACACACCTATGAGGCCGACGTCCTTGTCAGTAACCTCGCAGGCGCGGAGAATTTCCGGTCACGGATTATCCTGGATCTAGCAGTTTACTTCTGACGATATCAGCGACAGCTCTGCTTTTCACGCCGCAGTGCAAACACGCAACCGCGGCGATCTTGGCGCACGACGGAGGTGGTATTACCTGTTCGTCTCTCCAGTTTGCGGATGCATTCGTCTGGTGCATCACTCTCCTGGGCAACATTGCCAGTATCCTAGGCCGCTGGTTCAAGAACAAACTTTTGTGCTTTCCGACGGACGGGCAGATGCGGCAAGAAATATATCCTCTCCAGGCGAACTGGAATATCCCCTCCAGGCGAACTGGGCAAACGCCGTTTTAGCCATTTCGATCAATCTTCTCCCCATTGGCACTTTTTTACACCTGGCACTGATCATGCCTGGCGGCGTAGGACGATTCACCAAGGTATGCTAGATTTATCCTCCCAGCACTTTTGGGACTATGCGTCTCGTGGTCCGCGTCTATGTGGTACATGTGGACAAAAACGATAGAAACAGCGATACATCTAGTTCTAGCCCTAGCGTGCCCAGGAGCGACAAAGAAGAAGGATTCCTTTCTATGCTCGTGGTCCGCGTCTATGTGGTACATGTGGACAAAAACGATAGAAACAGCGATCAGGGCGCGCGCGGTTTAGGATAAAAGCAGGGCATAGTGAAAAGGACGCGCAAGAGCAATTGGCAAGTGGTTGTGGTTACCAGAACTCAGATAAAAAGTTGTAGTTGTGTAGTGTCTATGAGCAATTAGTAGCTGATTGGAAATCGCGAACACCTCTCGGCTCCTGGGCTTCTTTGCATCTCGTTGCAGTTTTTCTCCACGCAATTCTGTTTCTGTCTGTGAAAACAACCTCATAAAGCGAGAAAGAACGTCGGGTAGTTCGTGCGCAAATAACAAGAATAGGGACGGCGATTATCTTGACTCGGACATGCTCGTCACACATGTTCATATGAGAAGCGGCGATACGAGACTGTTCGTGCTGCTCTTACTTGTTCTGCTTGCCAGCAACAGCAAGTGTCGCGAACTGTACTGACTCTGGCGCGCGATCTATAAAGCGTTTTCGAATGATCTTGCCGCATTCAATGGGAAATGCGAATGATGATTCTGTCCTCCCTGATTCAGTGTCACTTGCTCCTGCATCTGGCAACTTTCCGACTTTCAACGGCGCGTTTCTGCACCCATCGAGCTCGTAAATGACAGAATCTTTCTCCACAAAACAAACGAAGTGAAAGTCTGTGTCTAGTGATGGATCCAGGTCATCATCTTCTTCATTCCCGTCCTCATCCTCGGATTCATCTTCATCGCCCCAATTACACCAATCCGTCTGATTGCACTCCTCATCGCAAGCTACTTCTTCCGCTTTTTCCATCAGTCCTTCGTCCTTTTCGAGCAGCTGACCGCGCTCCTCCGGTGTCAAGCCTCCAGCTTGCGCCAGAAATTTCTGCAGCACCGAGTTCTTGCGAACTGGTATGCCGCAATTCGCGATCGCATGAATCAGCGCTATGGCCCCACATGCGTTTCCAAGCTCTTTGCCTTGCCACAGAAAGAAAGGAGCCTCGTCTGCGACTTTCACACCTATATTTGACATTGCCGCCATGCGTTAGAGTCCGCTATCTTCTGCTTCCTGAGCACTACATCACCTGGGAAGGATATGCACAAGCCACGCTACTGACACTGTGTAGCTAGATAATGCTGGAACTATCATAGAGTTACTGTTTTCCTTGAAACATATCGGGCCGAGTTTCTCAGGTTGCTCGGGTTGCCCATGATAATTTTTTCGCTGGGTCCTGCGGGCGCACCCTTGCTGAGGTGTTGAAGTAGAGGCCAAGAACGCCCCACCAGGCCGGTAGGAGGGGCATTCACAACGGGAAGACAACCAAGCGAGGGCAGTCAGATGATTGCAAAAAACCCAACGCGGAGGACCTGGGGGGTGTGGCATGTACCACACCAGCCCACCCAGCTGCGAACTAGTGTGAAACCAAGCCCACCGCTACCCGCCCCCACATTAGCCTTCGCCGCGTTTTCCTCTTTGTCGAATGTCGCCGCCGCATCCTTCAGCCGTAAGCCAGCTACAAACCCAACCCGGCGAGAACTCCTCACACACTCACACCGCAACACGGCGGGGCGAAAACCCGGCCCCGACTAGAACCTCTGCACCCGCACCACAGGGGGGGCGAAGCACTTGCCATCCGCCACTGAGTGGGGAGCGGCGCGCCGATATCGACCCCAAACAGTACCAGTAGGGGGCAGCGCCTCCCCCGCCTTCTTTTTCGGAGTAGGTCCCGAAGGCGGCCCCCCGCATGCCGAGCGAGCACTTTTGCGCCCACAACGCCCCGCTTCGCCCATTTTGATGGGCCAGGCTTCTTCTGGCAACTCGTTGCAACTCGTTCCAGAGTTGGAAACCCTTCACCTCAGCAGCTCGAGCATCCCGTGGCAACTCGGGCAACCCGAAGCCCGTTACTTACCTCACTCCATTATCAGTTTGTCTGAACATCAACAAGGTAGGAAGCGATGTCTCCTTGGGTACCGGCTTCACCTACTCAAGTCAGCGCACGTGCTGTTTGACGAGGCCTGACACAAAATAGAAAGGAAAAAAATTACGCCGTCTCCCTACCGTCGGCATGAGCGACCCACCCTCGTCGTTCGCGATTGGATAAAGGAGGATCAGCGCTTTCACCGGAGCCGGAAGATGCGCGAAACCGTCAGAGTCGAAGCCGAAGACGTCATGCACTGCGAATTGCTTCGATGCTCCTATTTGGTGCATGAATTTGGTGAAAGCCAGAGGGTTGCTCTCCAGTGCGATCCATTTCAAACGCGCATCTTCCTCGTCCGAATCGTCCAAGGATGAAGCGGCCGCTGAAGATGACGCTTTGCTACTGCTGTGTTTACTCCACCTAGACTCACTCGACGTCGAGGAAGCACGTAATGAACATGAAAGTGAAGTGAATTCACAAGAAGTACTAGAGCAACATGATCTCCAATCCCCTCTAGTTTTCATTACGATCACCCTTTCACATCAAGAACTAGTCTTGTCGCGGTACTTGGCTCATCGTCTCAAAAGACGGCGATCCACAGTAATCTTTGCTCAACGACACCTGCTCTTATTTTCGTTGTTTGCCCTAATAATGCTCGTCTTCCACCTTTTACCTGCTTCTTATCGCTTTGACGCTTTGCTTTTTTGGCCGCCCGTAGTTCGCAAGCGGTCATGCGAATCACCATTTTTTTCATCGTCGTTGACGCGCCCGGCCCAAGCTTCTCAGCGACTTTCTTCGTGCGCTTAGCTGTCTTAGAATTCTCAGGCATTTTATTCGTCGTTCAGTCCTCACGGTGAAAACGACAGAGAAAAACGATTGCTTCTACTGAAACGACACCACATGTCTATAGCAATGTTGATCAAGAAGTTCAAGGCGCTTTTACTCTATGTATAAAAGCATTTTCAAATCTACCATCGTTCTCATAGGACTTTTTTGGCGCCTTATGATCATATTTCATTAAGTACCTAGAACAGCCGTCGCCGTCCGATAGTTCGTTGTCTTGCCGCTGGCAATCATACTAAAAAAGACCGTCTTGATGTGATGTTGGCAGCGACAGTGTTTGGCCTTTTCCTTTCTTTCTAAGCCGTTCTTTGAGCGTGTGCGTGTCAGCTCCCCTGAACATCATCATATATCTTCTTTGTGCTTGTAAGCTAACCAGTTCAATTTCTTCGCTGTCGCCTGGCGTCCCCCATCTCCGAATGTCGGTTAACATTAACAACCCTCTACTTCCGCTCTATTTCAGACGAGGAATGAAAATGGTGATTCTCATGGCCATCGGCATCGCGCAGCTAACTAAATAGAGTAAGCAGGTCGTGTCGGCAGTGCAGTTGTCTGTGCAGGGAACAGGCATGTGTAAATGACTACTTCATGGTGGTGTTCATTTGGGAGCATGATGCAATGCGAATGCTCTGGTACTTCCTCATCCTCACATCGATCTATTGCTAAGATTGATGCTAATAATGGTAATACTGGTTTAAATTAATTGTTCAAAATTAAAATTTAAACGAAACATAATATGTTCAAAAACTCATTTGCACGACATGAAACGAAACGGAAACATGGTGATGATTGATATTTAAAACGAAGCCCTTCTAATTCTGTTGTTTTCAAAATCATTTTTCATTAGGTTTTTAGACCCAAAGCGGGCTTTCTGGATTCGCGCTTGACGCGGCAATATTACTCTTAGCCTGCTTGTTTGCTGATGCTACATTTTGGCCTGCACCGCCTCCAGTTGTCGTGCTATGGGAGATGTGCGCGCTCGGCGTTGTGTAGTCGCCCTCCATCACACCTAGCGGCAATCTCTGCTCCGCTGTGGCCTTCGGGTCTGGTCGGAAATTCTGGACTATTGCTGCTGCAAATCCTGTGATCATGCGCATGTATTCGCTGCGGATATCAGTGGCCATTTCCTGCAATTGCTTCGCCAGCTCAATCGCTTCTTTTGCCGTCTTCTGCTCCTCGACGTGCTCGTGCTGATGACCGTCGTGATGCTTGTTACTGCCTGTTGAACTAGTGACAGTTGTAGATGACTGGTCCTGCGATTTTGCTCCCGGCAAACCGATGCCCGCGCGTCGATAGATGTCACGCTGCCGCATGAAAGAGTAAGAGTCTTTATGTGTACTATCTATGTATGTGATCAATGTTTACAATTACGTCTTCATAAAGGAAGGTTCTTACTGTAGTTGATGATCCTGAGTCGAGTGGTGCCTAAGCACGTTTACTCACTCTGATATTTATTACGCGGTGAGTTAGTGAGAAGTGCATGTTCTGTGAGTGTAAGACAAAGACGAAGAAAGTCTTGAAGATGATAAATCAGCAACGTTTAGTTCAGGCCCTCACGCAGTTATCCTGCTCATAATGATGATATCCCTGGCATGATCCCTAGCCACTCGGCAGTTGGTCAGGACGTCACCGAGGACTGATACTTCTCCCTCCATGAGCGTCTCCAGTTTCGAAATGCGTGCAACACGATCTTGGTGCAATGTCTGTAGTCATAGAGAAAGATGTACGATCAAGACAACCCCATGTCAGTTTAGCTTTAGAAGTCATAGACTTATTCAACGACGTGAGAGCTGCTAACTGTAAGTGTAACTTCATCTTTGCCAAACTGGTGAAGGTAGCTGGATGACAAACTCAAACTCCACGCTTGGTCACTAATCTTTACCGACTCATCTTCGTGCTCTAGTAGTTTTGCACGCGAGCTGACAATCCAGTTTTCCTGCTTTTCTTCGTGGATTGGCAATTTCTCGGCGTTCCCGCTCGCCGTAGCGTCTACACTTCCGACATGCAGAGCAACTGTATGCGACGCCTCGCGCAAACGCCTCTCTGCACCGAACAACAGCCTCGCAATCTCCTGTGAGTGTAGGTGAAAGTACGACAGTGAAAAATGCACGTTCTCAATGACTTTCACAATTGAACTCAACTTCGAGATTCACAGTGGTTGTACGATGAGTGATGGCTGAACTAAGTTAATAGAAGTTAGAAAAGCATTAGTTCGTTAGCTTGAGCTTCTATTTGTACATCATCTTTTCCTGCAAGCGACTCTGCCATGCTAAGCGTCCCGTCTAATATGTGCTCCCGGTTCTCTACTGTCAGCGGCTTCTTGTCAGATTTTGACGGTGCCCCATTTTTGGAGGTGATCTTATTCCAAAATGCGCGATTTTCAGTTCTCCTGATTCCCGATGGGCTCGCGGCGCTCGCTTCACCAAAGGACCTTGTACTGAGCAAGAAGACGCCGGCCAATAGATAAGCACAGCATGCCGGAAGCATCATGCCGCTAGTCTTCATTTTGCTCTTGATGTTGGCCATTTTGATATTACCAGTCTTGCTCATTCGCGGTCAAGCTTTATTCTCGACCCCGGACTGAAGATGAAGAATGACCGCTGCGCAAGTTGGTAATCGTAGGAGTTGTAGTCTTCGAGTTGTACTAGTTCTTGTAATTTGTTTCACTTGATGAAGAACGTACTCAAACTCTCCTCACTGATCGAGGTTTTTTCTGTGCACGCGGGCAAAAATAAATTTGGAACATGTAATATCTATATTACTTAATAGAGTAATTCTGGGGTAAAAATAGCAAGAAAGCCGTTGTCGTCTTGATACCCACAACGTACGCGACACTCAGGAATCTTCGTCCAAGTTTAGCATATGAAAACGATGACGTACTACCTTCCTCTTCTATCAATCTCTCGTTTATTTTGTTTCTCTGAGGTAGCGCTCTGACTAATTGCTTTGTCTCGCTTGTGCACTCACCCACAGGTACAACTTTTGCTTCTCAATACTCAGAACCGATGAGCTTCGCTGCTTTGCTGTTTAATCCAAGGAAGGACCAACAAACACCCAAAGGACTGATTTCAACTTATTATCACGCCCTTTACCTTTCCTTCGTGATCAGACGGGCGGCAACATTGCGTCCATGTATCATGCACTTCAATCATTACTGTAGATCGACGCAGTAGGTACGTTTTTTCTCTCAACTTGTACGATTCATTTCAATACAGAACCACTACATGATCTTCATGCTTGAAAACGTTGCATCGCCGCAACAAGTAAATACGTTGTAATTGTTGATAGCCAGGACAAAGGACAAGCTGTAGCTATACTAGAAGAGGTCAGCTATTTCTGATTGAAATCGCAGTCGCACCACATTTCAAATTTCAGTTTCTTTTCTGACCACCCCTGCAGCATCTACCGGTCATTTTTTTGGGTGTACCAGTGCCACCAGGATCTTTACTCGTTTCGTTTTGTTCTGAAGACGATGCATTCTTGCTCGCTTTGCCGGGTTCATCCACCTTCTTTTCTTGCACGTCAACTGTACTTGACTCGTGCTGTGGGCCCGCTCCTGCAGAAGTGGAAGCTTCTTGCTTTTGCTTTGACGCTGCAACTTTTCCTTCGACATCGTATATTTCTGAGGGTTTGTCACCTCCGTATTGTGAAAGGTCTTTCTTTAGCCATTCATTGGTTAGAATTTCGTCCGGCAGATCGGAACTTGTGCTTTTCGATTTCGTTTTCTCGCCTTGCTTTGAGAACGCTGGTGCATGACCTACACCCTCTGGCAGGTGAAGATCTACAGGTGCAAGCATGCCCACTCCTGCTGAAGAGCTTCTTCTAGTAGAGGACCCTCTACTTGGCGCTCCCCCTCCGATTGACTGTCTTTGTGACCCCATAGCATTATCTGGATCACCTCCTCCAGCTGATCCTTCCAGTACGACCGGCGGTTCCTCCGGAATCAAAATCCCTTTTCCGTCGTTGAAGCCATCTGTGGGAGGCCATAGCGGGATGAGCTCTCCGTTCTTGTCTCGCGCGTAGATGAGTGGCATCCGCACAGTGCGATAAACTTCCAGATGCATATCTGCAATTTTCTTTTTCTTCCCAACGCTGTTGTCCACTACGACTCCACCTAATATTGAAGATGTGGTCGTGGTCCCTACAAACGGAGTTGCCGCTCCTGCTTGCAGTAGGCCTGCACCGTGCTGCAGTCCAGAGCCAGCTTGGCTGTTTTCTGATGCATTCGGATGAGGTGCCTTATCTTGTCCTGTCAGGCGCTTCACTCGATCGCTCGGACTTAAAAGATCGTGATCGCTGAAGCGATGACTTCGCCCATTTGGAAAATTGCTACTGCCTGGCTGCCAATTGACAGTCTGGATCGGTGGTGAAGCACAAAGCGTCATGATCATTGCTGTTGCCTCACATATAAGATTGAGAATGAATTCTACTACCTACTTTTTGCGCTTCATTTGATGACACTTAGGGCTCTGTCTTCGTCCAAAAAAATCATCGTCACAGAATACAAATTGCTAGAAATACCAGAAAACTACATCTACATGGCCGTGGGCATGGTCATGGATTCTATGTATATCCTACAACAAGAGATACGTGAATGCGTAGAAATTAGTAGCAGTTGCAGTAGCTGTGTACCCACTCGTGGGGTATAAGTGCTATACTAATCAGTAGTTGATTGTTGTTCAATAGAAAAAAAAACGAAATACTGGACCACTAGGAGGACATAACTACATCAACATCATGGAGGGACTGGTTCTTAAGTTAGGTTATAAAGAAAAGCAGTTAAACGAAGAACATCTAGTCAGAATCACACGGCGAAAAATTTCTTTCTCTCCCAAGTGTAACATGAAACGGGGCGGCTCTGTTCTCTCAAATACACCGACATCCTAGCAGACTCTGTTAGAACTAGCCGCTCCAGAAAAAGTGACAAAGTACTCACAACTCGGACAGATACGGGTCTTACTCAAATGCTCAATCCCCACAAGGTGGCCCGGTGATCAGAATCTCTCCACTTTTTGCATTGCTGTTTGTGAATCATCAGATACCGCGAACAGCGAAACTCTCAGGAAAGTGAGGTGCTCCTTACAGATACAATATATATATAACACAGAATATGTTCTTTGCCTTTCACTTACTTTTATATAGTTTGCTTTTTAACGAACTGCTCTTTTTTCAAGTCTTACTTGTGTTAAGCAAACCGATCCAACGCGTCGCCATCATGCTGAAGAACAGTCAATGTGAGCACAAGGGAACCACTCTGCTCAAGAAAAACTCCTGGGGAGCTCACGAACAGAGCATGACTCGCGACTGTTTGTACAAGTACATCATGCGACGAAAAAGCGGACGAAACTAGTATTCTTGCCAGTGAAAAGTCGAGCTATTTGCTTTTCACAATGCTTTCCTTCAAATCCCACGAAGTCATGAACATGATCAAGGGCTTGAAGATGAAGAACCTGGTAACCACATAGATATTATATAGATCAGAATAGCACCAACGAGCGGCGGCCTTATCGGACCTCTGTGTGCCGCTCCCCCCCGCCACGTATGGCGGGAGTCTCGCGCGCGAAGACGCAAGACCGAAGTCCGAGCAGCCGAGGCACGCCGGCAAAAAAGGAGCTCCTCGCAGTAAGCCCTTTTTAGCCGGCGGGGCCCCACGGTAGACTTCGACATCACATGATGACGAAGCCGACCGGGCCCACCACTAACTCAACGAACCAAGCAAGGGTGGGACGACGCGCGGCCACACGGGGAGCAGGGTGGGAAGAAAGAGCTCGGCGTTCTCCAAAATGGAGAGCGGTGAAATCCAACCGACCGACGGACTGATGGAGCGAACGGCCGTCCGCTCTAGCCCATCTCATAAATATAAAGGCAAGCGCAAGCGCGTAATATAGAGGAGAATAGCAACGAGCGGCGGCCTTATCGGAACTCTGTGTGTCACTGCCCCCCGCCACGTATGGCGGGAGACTCGCGCGCAAAGACGCAACACCGAAGGCCGAGCAGCCGAGGCACGCCCGCAAAAAAGGGGCTCCTCGCGGTAAGCCCTTGTTAGCCGGCAGGGCCCCACGGTAGACTTCGACGTCACGAGATAACGAAGCCGACCGGGCCACGCCAAATGAGATGCCAAATGCGAGGCCGTCGGGGGCTCACGGGAGCCCGGGGGAGAGCGACCCCGGAAAAGAACGGCCTAAGTACACTGACAGCGCACAAAGGGGGAGAGAACAATAGCCCTGCGCGCTTGTACTGGCGGGAGGCGGGGGCACTTCGTCTCTCAATCATCATCATCATCATCGTGACGGCCTGCACTGACAGCCTTACTGATCATCATCCTGACGGCCTGCACTGACGGCTTTACTAATCGTCACCTTGACGGCCTGCACTGACGGCCTTACTCATCATCATCCTGACGGCTTGTACTGACGGCATTACTCATCGTCATCCTGACGGCCTGCACTGACAGCCTCATCTCAGTCATCAATCCCTGCGCGGCCTGCACTGACGGCCTAGACGGGAAAATGCGCCGTGCTATAGGGTTTCTGCGTGCGCCCGCCTATCCCCAGAAGAGGATCACGGGCTGGGCACACGCAAGAGAAGCAATCCTTTCCCCCGAAGGTTCATGAAGGAATGCGACCCGGGTTGCGAGAAACCGCGCCTACCCCGCCCGAAGACAAGGCCACGGGCCACAGTAACCGCGTGGGAGGGCGGTGTCACCCGAGGGCAACTTTACTCAGATGAAGCTGAGCTCTCCCTCATCCAGGATTTCGACGGGTTCCCGCGAGACGGGATTTGGCGACTGCTACCAAGCTAGAAACTAGCTCAAAGTAGCGAATCCCGGACCCCCGACTTCCAAGGCGCAGCGACGACCTCACTCCCGGTGTAGGGCAAAGTGCGACGCAGAACCAAAGAGTTCGGCGTTCTCCAAAATGGAGAGCGGTGAAATCCAACCGACCGACGGACTGACGGAGAGAACGGCCGTCCGCTCTAGCACATCTCATAAATATAAAGCGCAAGCGCGTAATATATTTTAATTTTATAAGTAGTATTCTTCATAATTATTCTTCGCTATGCCTATGGGTTGACTATGTTGGTCTATCAGTATCTGCATTTTGCAACATTATATATAATATTTGTTGCCGTCGAGGAGGTGGTATAAGAAGAGGGTGATACTAATGTAACTTCGCACCTTTAAGTTAGACGTCGCGCGGCTGCGTAGTACTAAAAATGCGATTCGGCGTTGCCTTTTATATATGGAGACAATCTCTCTGCTACAAGAAATCGGATGCTTTGGCTCTCTTAAAAATACTATGGTGCCTTGATATATTGCTCCTCCGTCTTCGTCTTCAGCACGTCTACCATGGCCACGGGCAACATGACTGCTTCATGATCAAATGAAGGCGTTTCTGTGTCGTCCTCTTTTACTAAATGTGAGATAAGGCACGACGGTGAGCTCTGCATGGCGATGAAGTGAACGAAGGTACTCAAACAGTCCTCAAGTTCTTGTGTAATATAAATTTTCTATCTTTGCGCCTGGATTGATATTCTTTCCCTTATTTCCCAACTAGGAACCGTACCTCCAACGCCACAACGATTGAATACATAGCTAACTAAAAAAGGCTCAACGCCAATGATCCCGAGTTTAGATGTACCATCTGCTCTTTTTACGATAATTACGAATCAGGAATCTACTAACGTCAAACGAAGAAGTAACAAAAAATAGCCAGCTGTGGTGCGCTAGAGTCAACGGAGTAAACGCGAGAACTTCATACCAAGAAGACAAGAGAGGAAACAAAAAACAGTTCGAAACTTTCCATTACGAGAACACAACATCAACATCTACTTTATGAAATCTTGCAGAAGCGTCGGTCTTCTGACTCCATGAAAAGAGACACCAGAAGAGGCAGATAATCATCCCATTAAATCCTTCTCTTTCCTTTCTAGAACAATCAATTGATCACGGAATAACTTCGACGAATGCAACATGGAGGAGCTCAACAAATCCTGCTTCTAGAACTAGAAGAATAAATTGATCAGTCGTTCCATCGTGTGTCCGTAGCCACCCTGTACTGCACCTCTCCCGTTGCCACACTAGGTAGATGAAGGCCACACGTAAAGACGACCCACACCCGGTCTTCTAGTGTGTCACACTAGATGCATTCGGTCGGACCTAGCGGTAACACACGGACGACCAGATCAACACTTTCGCTTTGCTGATGCTGGAACTTCTCTTCGATACGCCTAGTAATAGGATTCCGCATGCCTACGTGCCCGTCCAGCTGGAATAAGTCGAACAAGAGGGATTTAGATGACACTGACGTTGATGACCTCTAAAACCAAAGCCATGCTAGTACCTAAAAATTACTCTCCCTCTCATATGGCTCTTGTCTTCGTATGCGCTCTGCGCGACCTGTGCCCCCTACTTAGACCTACCAGACAAAGGAAAATCTGAACAGACGGGCTTTCCTGGAAACAAATTCGAACTCTATCTCTAGTCCTCTAAAACTATATTCACGACACCAGAACATCGTAATTCTAACACCAGGCATCAGGTTGAAAGGAAACTGATGTCACCTTATTTATTAAAACAAATAACTCAACATGACTGCCTGAAAGTGAAACAACTTTAGTTAAGTTCTTCAATATTCAAGTATCAGCAACCATCTGAAGCCATTTGTGGAGAAGGATGGATTGTCACTTTTCCTTGTTACAAGTCTTATTTTTCGTGAGACATCGTCGAACATATTTGATGAATTAGGATGGACATCAAAAGGCTTGTGCCAATCAAACAACAACGCCACCTGAATGGATTAGAAACCTTGAACTAATACCTGTCTGGTAAGCTATCTTCAAACTCACACATCACAACGAGATAGCAGAAATGGAAATAAAACTATCATTGATATTACCTAACTAAATTACTTACCATTACGATTACCGTCTTCTAAGTAATAATAGTATCGCGCAACGAAATACGACCACGACCATTATGAAACCTACGAAACTGTAAAGCCAATCCTATGTTGGATGAAGCTGTTGTCGTACGTTCCTCACAATTGGCTTCGGAACTATGACAAACAATATCATTATCGTGACGATGTGTGTTTTTATCGATTTTCTTTTCAACCTAAGAGCCAACGCGCATACTCCGCAATAATGATTGGTCATGAATCTAGGCCGATACTTCGCTTGGAAGTTACGTATCATGCGCGTCCTCGCCGAGGCCATGCTCGAGCGATGCCGGCACGGTGGGAAATCTATCTTTTATACGCACGACAATTCTACTTCGATTAATGGATGGAATTATACATGAATCAAGATAATAGTTGTGGTACGAGAGAATTCCTGGACGCGCGAATCAAAGGTCTCCTAGGTATTAATATGAATAATTTTATGCGTCAACTTATACATTTCCTTTTGTAGTACATCACTAGTAGTAGTCCAACTCAGCGACCCATGATCAACATTGTGCTCTTGAGTGCTTCTGATGTACTTATGTATGAATATTTCCTACGGCATTTTTTCGTCTTCTCCTTACGCAAAAAAAATCAGAACGAGACTTAGATAGTACACGATTTATTCAGCTGTATGGCAATCACGACAATCCGCATGGATGTTTTTTTCTACTTGCTTCTCCGTGGACATCAAATACAGCAACGGCACCTTTAACTTTTATGGGACCCTTGGAGTCCGCCTGCGAGCTTCAAAGAGCGTTCCTTCTACACTCAACAGCTTTATTCCCCCCGTAGAGGACACTCTCGACAGGTCCGCCAGCGTTGCGAACCTCCGAGCGGCGGGAGAATGAGCACCCATTTCTTCGTCTTCGTCTCCCAGCTGGGAGGGATCATTAACTATTAGAGCTCTCAAAGAATCTTTATGTCTCGTGAACAAAAGATGAAATCACGTGAGTTGTTCTACCAAGTAGCCTACATTCATTGATGAAGCAACACGTTGAACTGAAATCTGGGAAACCGCCTTAAATTTTCCTCCACTCTTTCATCTGCTTGTTGTAGTTCCTCTTCGGGTTCACGGAGGCTCAGTTCTTGTTTTCCTTGCTGATTGCTTCCATCCCTATGCGAAAGCGAATGATGTTGATGGCCTTCATGAATATGACTATGAATATGACGATCTCCATCGCGAAGCGTTTGCGTTGTTAGAATGTCCTCTCCCACATTGGGCATATTTTTCCTCAAGACCAGAGTCTCCACTTCAGATCCGACGTCTAGCCTGGGAAAAGTATGGAAAAGCTCGAGTGCGTCCAGATGTCCTCGCATGTCGGCTAGCGCTAACTGACGTCTTCTTTTGATAACCTCGTCTTTAACGAGGCTCACGAGCAAATCAACTGTTGCGCCCAACGGCAAGTCGCGTCTTATCAGACACACACGCGGACAAAATTAGAACTAAAGGCGTTGGCGTACGAGAAAGTGGATATGGATTGGGAGGATGGCAAAGAAAAATTAAACTGTCTTGTGTAGTACGTACATCTTCATACTGTGAATATCATATCAATGCTCCTGTCTGAGTCTGATAGAAGTTAGCATTAAATAACTGGTAAGCGTGAAATGAAGAGAGCCGGGAAAGGCAGGCATGATTTACCATTTTATGCCCAGAGTTGATCTCATTAATATTGACAAACCTGTAACACCAGCACCTAGTTGGTTCCGCTCATGTTATTCATGATAGAAGTTAGTATAAAAAAAAGCTCACGACAGATGGAAAATTTTCTGAGTATGCCATAAGCCGTCGTGTAGGAGGAAGGGCGGCTCACTGGAAACTCGTCCATATCGTCCGATCTCTCATGAAGATCGTCGGGAAAGGCTCTTGAGAGTCTTTTTTTATGTAATCCATCCTCATCATCGAAAAAGGAGGACCTTCTCTTTCCCTCTAGATCGAACGGATTTGAGTCTTCATCCGTCTTCAGAGCAGTAGAACTTCTTCTGATCGGCAGCGAACCGTCCTCCTCACAAAACGCATTGACTCGAGAGCGTCGCTGCGAGGGTCCTCCTGCAGACGAAGAGGCACCAGAGCCTGGTGGACCAACGTATCCCATGATATGCTGAACTTCAATATCCTTGATGAAGAGACAGTGACTTACTCTTGACTCCTGCTCTGAAAGCTGAACTGTTCCTCCAGAACCACAAGCACAACTCTTTCCCTGCATCTGGGAGTCTCGACCACGGGGCACGAGGACTCTGCTGCGTTTCGTAGGCATTGACTCTCCGGATCGTTCGGGGGAAGCGCGACTCGTCGTGCGTGCACCGGTTTTCCCTTGTGAGATAGCTTGAGCAACCCGACCACGAGGGGACCCATCGAGATCGTCCTCTTTATGAAGAAAGTCGGTAATGTCGACAAAAATCGGAACCACACCCGACTGATCCCGAGCCTCGATATCAGGTGCGCAGCCGCAGACATGCTCAGCAAGAGCATTACTGTCACGGAAAGAACACCAACTCGCTGTAGTGGCTCGTTGGCTACACTGACGGCTATCAGCACGATGGTTTTCTTGGTGTGTTTCAGTATCGACGTCTCCCGCAAGATCATAGTCTTCACAACTACAACTCGTGTCGAAACTCATACTGCTTTCTACCGTTACTGCTACTTGTGATACCCGTCGCATGCAAGCGCCCATGGTAGAAGCATCAGAGGGATGTCGAGAAGGCCGCGGGCTCAGAAGGCGTCCGAAAACTTCGGCTGTATTTCCTGGCGTTCTCTCTTCGTCAAGCTCGTCCTCAACGAGGTGGTCCTCACGTAAGATTTGGTCTGGAAGACCGGGAACTCATATTAGAAAAGATAGTGTTAGTGATACAAACTCAAGATCGTCGAAGATACAATAACATTGACATTCCAACTTTGACGAAGTACGTCTAGAGTTGTCGTGTGAAAGTCCACATTTGCTATTTCATAATGGAGATACACTTTTTGGTCGCGGTCGCAGAAGGGGAATGGGTGATTGTGGGAACCCAGTGATTGGAACATCTTCGGTGCCGCTATTTTCTTGAACTCGCTCTGTCCAGCGCAAGCTTTCCGGGTTCAGCAGCGGAAATAGGGGCAATGTAGTAGTGACAACGGAAGATGATCCAAATGGTATCAGGTCCTCGGAAGTAGAAGGCATAGTACCAATGGTCCTGTCCAGGGGGCTGTATGAGTAAGTACCCACTCCACCCGCCCCCGGGGTGGTGGTTTTAGACGCTGCTTTCGCTTGTTGCAGTGCGTCATTTGTGGGCGTCCCCAGGCGAGATGATCTACCACCAAACGCACTGTCTTGAAAAGAAAACAACAAGTCTTGCGACAAAGACGGCGATGGACATCCGGTGCTGTCAGTCATCGGAAGCGAGTCTCCTGCATCAACCGATATTGAAGGAGCGCCGAGAAAACCTGCAGGAGCAAGATTTAGAGATACACATACAGCTTGTAATCATCCCAAGTGACAAGATCTTAATCATGTTGGAAAGTGACCGTAATCTGATTACTTATGTACTATCTAAGATGCCTCATTACTGATCATGCATGTGATTCTCGACTAATCAACTTTCACCCATAACTCATCATGAGAGAGATCAGGCACGACTGGTTCCTTTTGCGCCTCGAGAGGTGGCGTCGATACCTGCTTCTCCTTCATAAGCAACAAATCTGGGGGTTCCGTCGAAGTGGAGTCCGAACCGGAACGCTCAGACATCGTAGGGCTCTCAGTCAGTTCTGTATTCGCCTTGTCCGGCTCGTGTACGCGCCAGCCGACCCAAGATGATGGCGGACTGGAGCGCCGTGGTGGCGTCAGAGGAGTCGAAGCAGATGATGTAGAGCTACCAAGAGAGCTGCTTCTCGCGCTTGGAACTGGAACCACACCGCTATTAATGGCGATAATATCAACATCCTTGACTTTGCATCTAACGCAAGGCTCTACTATTTCTTTGATCCGGCCGGGATTGTTAAACTCTTCAGGAACAGCGGTAAGCAGAGCGTCATCGCTTCCTATCATGCTATCAGGCACAGCCGATGGGACGACTACGCTGTCACTGCCTGGTTCCTCGGTAATACCCTCGAATGGACAAAAACAAGGCCCCAAAAGACGTGCCATCCCGACATCTTCCTCCATCGAGCGCCGGGGAACTTTGCTATCAACAGGATTATAAAAAGCTCCGTCTCCGTCCTCCGAAGCTTTCAAGGAGAGCTCCCCAATCGTCTCCACAAGATCTCCTAGATCCTTCTCGTACGCGGCTTTTACATGTCGCTTTTTGTTCGGGACGTTCTCTGAAGTAGAAAAGCCCGCGTTTTGTTCCTCCGGCTGTGCTGCAGTAGCTGCTTGCACACGCTCAACTTCAAAATGAAGGTTCTCTACTCCACTTGACGGCACAAGGGCAGGTGAGCCTGAGTCGAACAGAGCCGAGCCATCACTTATTCGGGGGACCTTTTCCGCTGGGAACTCGATCGAGCCGTGATCTGGATCTCCGTCAAGTCGATGTCGTCGACGTGCGGCTTGTCGCTGTGTCGACAGGAAATCTGCGTGTTGTTTGACCGTCGACTGGGGATCATCTTCGAAATAATCAGGAGAAGGAGATGCACCTGTACTACTACTGTCTTGTTTCTGCGTTATCTTCCGGGCTGATGTGCCGTCTCTACGTGCTGGAGTGGGGCTGTATCTGGTGAGTTTGCTGTCATGAAAGAGCCCTGCCGGTTGCGACAACGTAGACGAACTCGCATGCGCGAGAGCAGCCCTCGTGCTGTCGTCTCCAGTGTCACTAGCTCCACCTTCCTCTAATCGGTGTCGCGTTCGCTTTATCCGACGCGAGGTAGGAGTGGATCTGTTGAAAAAAAGTATGAGAATGTCATCCCTAAATTTTAATTTTACTTTTTTGCATGAGTAGACACCCAAAACAGATCAAATGGAAAGTGATGTATTACCACTAGTATATTGGAACCAAGTTCTGATGTTCAGCAACTACGAAGCGCGGATGTGCAACAACGAAGACATCTAACTTTCATCATCCGACTAGGAGTCTCAACGGGGAGAAAAGCTGAAATCAGTGAGCGCAACGACAAACGCCTAACTACGTCATCGCATAGCTCAAGGAATACCTTGTTCGCTGCACCTTCGCCTCTGCCACCTCTTCCTCCGACGCGTTCTGTAAACCGGCGTCCCGTGCTGTAACTTGGTCTGTAGCTTGCAGATCTTCTTCGTCGCTCTGATCATCCCCCTCGGCCCCCAAGGAGGCCTCGCTGTCAGACTCAGGGGCCGGCAGGCCTAGTCCATTTCGCCACGATGAGGATCGCCCCGCGCGAGCACGTTCTGCGTCAAGAAACGCCCTTCGTGTTTTTCCGCTGTCACGAACTGCTCCCATACCTTCTTCTTCACCACTCGCGTCATAGGATGAATCTTCAGAATTGCTCATCGTGGTTAGCCTTACGATCCTATGCGTGTGCTCCTGTTGGACCGGAATTTTGGAGGTAGGGTTGCTGGATCCAGAACCGCCAGACCGAGAGCCAGCAGCAGTGGTAGCACTAGCTGTAGCTACAACAGCGGTCGATCGGAAATATCTACCAAGATCGTCGCCACTGCTTGCCGCCGGAGCCCCGCCTGATGGTGTTCCTCCGCCTGATGGCAATCCTCCTCCTGAACGTGTTAAAGAGATAGGAGCAGGCTCTATTTTCTTGATGTCGCGCTCGCTTGCTCCACCAGAGGAGATGCTCATACCGGACAAGATGGGCGCGTGTTCGTCACCATTTTGAACACTTTCAACCTCACCTGGCTCGGCTAATACTTTCTTTGGACTTGTTCCAACAATTTTTTGGCCGCCGGCATTATCCGAAAGGCCAGAAAGAACAAATGTATGGCGTTCCCCTTTGAGGGAACCGCTCCAAGTGTCTACTGGAATTGTTCCGGCGCTTCCGGTCCCGCCGGCTCCGGGAGAGTCGATTGGAAAAGCTTCCCTCGGACCTTGCGCGGAAGAATTAGCGCTGAAAATTATCTGCGACCACCTAGGGATTGGCCGTGCTTCTTTTACGATCTAGAAATCTGCTATTGACCATGACATGGTGGTATTGACACCGGTCCTCGTACTTCGTCCTGGTCCTAGTAAAGCATGGCTTTTTCTTCACAACATTTCAATTTCTATCAACAAAAAATATTTTTTTTTTTTTACAATGCAACTGTAACAGGTGAGTCTATCATCTTCGTTTTGTAGCAGTACAAGAGGTCCGTTGCGCTTATCAAATTATCAAGCCATAGGGATAGACATGACAGATTATATATAACTCAGGGCCGCACGGCCCCCCCCTCCCCCTTAAGCTCGAGAATGGGACCCCCTGGGCTTTACGGGATTTCTAGTGCGGATATGATCTGGGGCCATGCGATCGCCAGGCGGGTCCTGCTCCTGCTGGGGCCTCCTGTGGTCCCTGTGGTTCCTGTGGTTCCTGTGGTTCCTGTGGTTCCTGTGGCTCCTGTGGCTCCTGTGGCTCCTGTGGCTCCTGTGGCTCCTGTGGTTCCGGTGGTTCCGGTGGTTCCTGTGGTTCCTGTGGTTCCTGTGGTTCCTGTGGTTCCTGTGGCTCTTGTGGTTCCTGTGGTTCCTGTGGTTCCTGTGGTTCCTGTGGTTCCTGTGGTTCCTGTGGTCCCTGTGGTCCCTGTGGTCCCTGTGGTTCCTGTGGTTCCACCCCCTTGGTCGACTTTCTTTCAGGTTTGCCGCCTGGGGAACATTTTCCACCCCCTTGGTTGACTTTCTGCCAGGTTTGCTGCCTCAGGAACATTTTGCCGCCCCCCTTTGTTGATTTTCTGCCAGGTTTGCTGCCTGGGGAACATTTTCCGCCCCCCAGGTTGATTCTCTGCCAGGTTTGCCACCTCCTCAGGAACATTTTCCGCGCCCCTCTGTTGAATTTCTGCCAGGTTTTGCCGCCGGCCTGGGGAACATTTTCCGCCCCCTTGGTTGATTTTCTGCCAGGTTTGCGCCCTTCGTTGATTTTCTGCCAGGTTTGCTGCCGGGGGAACATTTTCCGCCCCCCTGGTTGACTTTCTGCCGCATTTTCTGCCAACCGGAAACATATTCCGCCCCCCTCTGTGACTTTCTGCCGCATTTTCTGCCTACCCGGGAACGTTTCCCACTCCCCTGGTAGAGTTTCTGCCACCCAGGAACACTTTCCGCCCCCGTCTGTGAGTGACTTTATGCCACCCGGGAACATTTTCCGCCCCCCACCTCTGTGACTTTCTGCCGCGTTTTCTGCCTACCCGGGAAGGAACATTTTCCACCCCCCTCCGTGACTTTCTGCCACCCGGGAACACTTTCTACCCCCCTCTTGGACTTTCTGCCGAATTTTCTGACAATCGGGAACATTTTCTGCCCCCCTCTTGGACTTTCTGCCGCATTTTCTGCCACCAAGAGCACTTCTGTCGCCCCTTCCTCTTGGACTTTCTGCCGCATTTTTTGCCAAGCTCTGCGAACTTCCGCCGAAGGAACTTTCCCCCCTCGCCGTCTTGTGGACATTTTCCGCGTCCCTCTTGAGGTTAAGACTGAGACTGAGACTCACAACCAGGGGAACGCTGCTGCCCCTCGTCCGCCACATCAAAGCTCCCAACAAAGTGAACAGGGGAGAAGAAACTTACAACCAAGCTAATGCGCGAGGCCGTTGCCCTTTGTTGTAGTGATCTCAGTCAGCTGAATCCTAGAAAAGTTGCTGACAGTCAAGCCATTGCCACGCTTCTGGTGCTAGCGCTATCGCGTGCCTCTCAAGTTCCTCCTACAGGCTGCTCCGATTTGTTTTTGGTGGATGTGCTCACTGCGGTCACAGTTGTGCTGTCGTGCTAAATTTGGCGAAGTTAACACAGGCTGGCGCCTCCTCTGTTTACATTTTCAAAATGGTAAAGAAGCGAAACCAAATTGCCTACACGACTAGAAATCCCGTAAAGCCCAGGGGGTCCCTTTCTCGACCCTACCCTGTGGTCTGGTCTGTGGTGGCGCGCCCGCGCGCTTTTTCGCTCGGATCTTTCGCGGATTCTAGTGGTGGGAGGCGTCAAAACTTGGCGCGGGCCTCCCCTTGGGCCTCTCAGCGTGTTCCGAAAGGACCGCCTGGCCTCTGCTGACCCTCGCAGGCGGGAGGCCTCCGGGGTAAAAGGCCGCCGGAGGCGGTCACGGTCGCAAGAGCAAGCAAGCCGATGACCAAGGGCCCGGGGGTCCAGCCCCTCGCCTTTTGCCGTCTTCGGAGGCCTTCCGTTGCCGGTGATCCCTTGGGCCCCTTTTGAAGCCTCCCACCACCATCGGGGGCCCCTCAAGTCTGTAGGGAACATGCAAACGAGAAGGGGGCAGCCCCTTGCCCCCCTTTTAAGGCCTTCCGCCCCCGGCAGAAGCCTCCCAACGGGGTCCAGAGCGCCCGGCCCCCCCCCGCTAGGGGGGGGGCGTCGCCCCGCGCCCTGGAACCTATATAAAAAAACTAAGACTGACCCATAAGAGACCAAGGCGCTGATGAAGGACTCAGTATGGGTGCCGGTGCCTCTCCATCCCTGCCGAACTGTCCTTGCAGTCTTCTACGTCGCATTACATGTTCCTCTAGAGCGTTTTCGAGCTCGTAAATATTGTCGTGGAGCTCGTCAGCAGGCTCCCCTGGCTCATGGAGCAGAGAATCAACGATCTGATTCCGAGGAACACGACCAGGACCAAAACCCGCTGGTACTAGGGCGGGAACAAGTTGATCTTCTCCTTGTTCTTGGTCAGATGAATAGACAGAGACCATATCCGCTTCCTCTGGACTGTTGTTCATGGACTCGCTCCCTTCAGGACTCACCGTGGAAGTAGATCGTGCGTCGCGACTGGTCGCCGTTGTCACGATCGCAGCCACACTCGCCCTCGAGTACCACATAAGGGTGAGGAGTGGTGCACAAGAACGCTGAGATACGCAGTACATTTTTTTTCTTGATTACAACAACCATCGAATAGGATTACTAACTACAACAGATACGGACACATGGAAAGATATAGTTCTAATTGCTTATCATGGTGCATGTAGACGTCCACGTCTTCACAACGGCAAAAAGATCTGATATACTTGCAGCTGTTACACGTACACGTAGCACTTACTTCCTTATTGTAAACTATTAATTATAGTCTTCAACACCATTCAATAACAATATGATCGTATCCTGCTGTAGTAATTTACTTCTAGTTTGCAGCGCACCGCGATTATTAGGTCATGCTCATAGGGTATCATAGGTTGTTTAAATCATATTTTCCAGTGCTTCACCGAATCATACATAGACATACCACGAAATTACCATGTACATACTAGTGGGCTCAACAAAATACAAATTGAAATCTATGTTTGAGTGTTTGACTCTTCGTGATCGGCTTTGTACTACTTACGTCGTTATGGTTGAAAATATACTGAACTTCTACATGTACTTACATGTAACGTGAAAGTAAATATTTATAAAAATGAAAAAGTCGATGAATGAAAAAGGAATTATGATGAATAAACACAAAAAACTGACCTTCCGGAAAGTCGTAACAGGATAAACGAATTCCAGCTCGAAAAAAGGCAACAGAGAGGGGACAAGAGGATGCCCGTTCCCACTATTGCTCTGTTGCGCAATCTAAGAGCACCCTACTGACCGCGACACAGTGCCTCTACTCTACTGCTGCATAGTCAAGCACCATCATGTCTTTGAATTTGCGCCTGCGAATACGATACTAGGGCTGTAGAATCACGATATCAATCAATACATCGATAACGGTGGTAGTATGACGATACATCAACCTCTAATGTTTTCGTTTAGGCCTGCCACTGCAGATGCAGCACAGCCTTACCAAACTCCGCTCTGGTTACACTACTTTTGTTGTTCCTTCTACTTTTGATTTTGTTGTTCCTAGCAAAATAATAGTTGTCCTGCTGGTAGTGCTAGTGCTGCTGCACATTCCATTGTTTACTGGCCTACGTCTTCGCACAAGGTAGTACTTTTTTGTCTTCCTGGTCGCTCTTTTAGAAATGGATGGGAGAATTTCTTGTCGTAGCGCTTTCGCTGCATCCAATAATCCTCGATGATAAAAAACAAACACTAGAAAGATGGATCTAAATTGTAATTGCTAGTTAGCATGGTTGCGCTACATCCATGATAATCTTGAATGTTGTATAAAATAGAAGTTCTAGTTGTCTATCGTTCTGGTTATCCTAGTTGGACGGATAAAGAGGATGTACGCTCACGAAGTGGCTTCGATAAACTATGCGGCAAGCGAAGCAAAGAACTTAATGTATGCGCATACGATCCAGTTAGGGATGGAAAAGACCAAGCAAATAGGAAAAAATCATCATGGCATTGGCAGGTTGCTCAAATTATGAAAACAGATGTATGAAAATATTACACTTGATCAATGCCAAGATCAAGATCTAGAGAAACTAACATCGGAGAAATTTTGTAGAAAAATACAACTACAAGTCGATATGATGAAACAAATATACATCAACATCTTGATCATCGAGATACTCTAGTACAGGTTGAAATTCCACAACTCTCAAGTCGAGAAAACGTAGAGACTGATAAAATTAAGCTTGAACTTGTTATACAACAACAAAGTTGCACAACGATTGCAGTTTGATTAAACAAATGGTATTTCTAGTCGCTAACACGGTTAGAGCTCATCGCATGATTAAAAGTTGTAGCAGTAAAAATCCGAAAAAACTCTTCTTTCTTTTATCTGGAGAAAGGTGCGAAAGGGAAAACCCAAAAACATCCATGATTGAGATTGACTTCACCAAAGAATCGGTGGATAATTAACCAATGAATTGATGGAAGGATGCCATCAAGGAGGTGAAGAGCAGGGACCCTTAGGAAGACCAGATCATGACTTGCATATGTCGTACCTTGAGCTGCAGCTATCATGAAGGATGATTTCCACAACAGGCTCAAATCTTCCTCCGAATCAACCACAAGTTATGGCACAGAGTTATTCTTATGAGATTCAGAATACGCCTTTAGCGTTAGATATTCTTTGATGACAAACCGACGACTGACTGGAAACCAGGTGCATCTTCGATGGGGGCCGTCTTCTGATAATATGTTCAAGATAGGGCAGCCGAGTACCCTGATTTGTTTTAACGCTGTCAGATGTTCACACTTCTGTGCTCCAGCTAGGCACAAGAGTCTCATCTTTGCCGTGGGTGTGCGAATCAGAGGAAGACAAGAACTCATTATTTAAGCACGATCGATGCTTTCAAAAGATTTTCAGCGGAAACTTCACATTTGGGAGGCGACTTTTTGATGTGAATCCGGAATCGAGGTCTCAGTACCCGATTAGCTCGGACTCTCCATTTCGTTACAACTGTTTTCTTTGTATGTTTCTTTGGAAAAAATTATGAGGAAAATGCAACGATTTTTGAAAAAGGATAATAGATGCGCGTCTGTCAACATTGCTTGGTGCTATTCATCTTGTCTTCTTCAGCCAATTCCTCCACATCGAAGCAGGCTTCAGTGAAGGACAAGATGCCTTGCGAGTAGAAACAATGCATGATCAATGCAGGAGTAGGCCTTGTCAGCGTCAGCCTTAATAATAATGGCAACATGATGTAAGCAGGAGAGTAGTATGTAAACACGAATGACCATGCTACTTTTTTGATGTAGCGGACTCCTCGTCAGTGAAAACAACGAAGAAGCTATGAGATCTTCCTGCGGCAACCGTGCTTTTAGTAAAAGAATCGGTGCCCTCCCTTGAATGGGAATTTGTGCTTCATTCGCAAAATAGCCAAGCCGTGCCCTACGCTCTGCTCAATTTTCGGCTTCATGTCCGGATAATCTGCTAACAGTCGTTCGTATGCCGTATCTGTGGAGATTTCCAATTCAGTGTCAGAGGGAAGCAAAGCATGACTTTTCAGATTCAGAGGCTCAGACGCGTGAGCCTTTGTAACTTTAAGTAAATGAATACATCAACTGCTGCACAATATATAATGAATTGATACTGAACAGAAAAAAAATTCTCATTGAGAAATACTGAGCATCTCCGCCTGCTCCGGAATGTTTTCTATTGGTTCGCCTGCATTAATTCCCATACCAAGCACTCCCGTTTTCCTAGTCATGAGCTCCAAAATTTCGTTGACATGATCCCTGACATCCTCGCACCTGCGTGATGAGAGAATCATCAATCAGGATTTACCTATCATCAAACGGTATACATAGCAGCAGAAGCAGCGATTGTTGTATGCAGTTCCATCAAGATCCAAGAGGGAACGGGAGAGGTACTTCTAACATTGATTAGACAAAAGATACGAAAACCAACATTACGAAAAACCCATAAGTACGCAAACATTGCATCCGTTGCCTTCTGGATATAGGCGTACTTCGGTCCAAGCTCTGGGTCGTCCTTGTATGGTCCCACCTCGTCCTTAATTTCCGCCATTTGTGCCGCCAAAAAAGGCTCGTTGTGGACCTAAGAATTTTGAAAAGCAAAGGAAGAGCACGTTTCAAACCATTCGTCATATGCCGACTTCTAAGTTTATTATGTTGGTTCAAAAGGCTGCTAGTTAACTGTTTGTACCAGCTCGAGGTAGTCTCCCCAATTCGTTCCGAGAAGCTGGTCGTGGTAATTCTGAATCATCCCCGCAACTTGTGGCTTGGTCTTATTTGCGAAGCTGTGTTGGCGAGTTGTGAAGGGTGATTATAGATTCAAAGTGATACGTTCTCGAAGTGGCGAATCTATCTGAAAACAGGACCAAAGGTGATCCGATAGTGGACAGGTAGTGGACTTACAAACGTGAACGTCATATGTAGCCCAGTCTTACCTTCTGGCCGCAACGTAGGCTGGAGGTGTTCGCAGAGATGAGGAGGCGCGTGTCGCCCCTCTTCGCGCGAGTTGTCCCAACATGCTGATAGAAAAAGATCTAACAGGAGACCCCCACTATAGCTAAATACCAGTCGACGAGCTTGTCGTTTCTTACTGTAATTCCGGCTTCACAACTACTTCTATATGCAATTATTGAGTGATCGTTGATCGTTGATTGGCTCAATTTGACTTTGTCGCCGAAGAAAAAAAAGGACCGTCTGTTTTCTTTCCGCCCAACAGTATTCACAACGAACCCGCCCCCGCGGCCTCTTTATCTTTCATAATCTCTCTCGCATCTTCCTCGTCATGACTACACGAGTCTCACTCTGCTTGCGTCCCGTTTTTCTTCTCTATCTTCCTTTCGGCTAAGCTTCTTTTCAATTTTGGATTGTCTAGAGTTCTCTCTCTCTCTCTTCATCTTGGTCTCTCTACTAAAAGGGGGATGCGTGCCACGGTTGTGAGGATGGTGAACACAGTCAAAATGCAGGGGTGGGGTTCTGTCTTCTTCAAACAAACTCACACGCACGCTCAGGCGAACCTCATAAGCTTAATTTTTGGGTATCATTCTCCTCGCGGTGAATCACATCATACTTTCTTTGAAAATAAAAGCTCTGGTGAAACGATGGTCAGGAGAGAAATCAAGTTCGATAATTGTATTCGCGGGTTCGCTGCTGAGAAGATGCGAAACCCACTGGCTCTGCAAAAAAATTCAAATAGGGATCCCACAGTGTTCTCCACATTCCCTTACGTCCCTGCGTCAAGATACTTGTACACGAATATTACTGATTAAGGAAGCAAGCCTAACGCTAGGGATTTGTTGGTCAGAGAATAAAGGACTATCTATCACCTCACTTCGCAAAGATTCAATCTGGATGCTCCTTACACTTTCCATGTGCTGGCAAATACACACTCAAAGGATGGGTCGGTCACCCGACAGAAAGCGCCACCCAACGTTTTGACTCAGATATTCGCTGACTCCAAAAACGTTCTTGTCCGCAGAGTCTTGAATAGTTCTGAAAATGAAGACATCGATTCTGATTGTATTGTATTCTCTACCCACTTCTTCCCGCCTGCAGTAATACATCACGGGTCGAAGTGTCGATCATCTCAACTCATTAAAATGACTATTGACTGCATGGATGCTTACTTATTAAGACAACGACTTCACTCCCAGTGACAACAAGACTTTGCAGGTTGTGTGTTTCCTATCGGCAAAAACTTGCCTAGACTTAATAGAGTTCATCAACTCCATTACATACTTACCCACTGCGTCTGCAATATTCTCATTACGTATTTGTTCCCATGACAAAGACTACTTACAAGGTAGAACAATGACTTTCAATACTCTTGACTACTAACGTGAAATTAAACTATTAGAATCATCATGAAGATTCTGCTGCTGTTCTTCCTGGGTCAATCATAAGTTGTCTTCAAGTGCCGAAATACTTTTCTGCCTAGTCCTTCTGCGGTATGCACCGCGGCACAGCCACGGCTGCGACCCTTTTCAGTGACAGAAGTGGCCTAGACAAGATACACAACGGCTTGGATATCAATGATGCTCATACAACATCAACATACATACTTCTGGGTACTACATCAAATCTATGCATATCGGGGAGTCAGAATTAAGAGACTACACTGATGGCCTGTGTAACTCATGTGAATGAAATAGATACGTCTACCTTTGTTGACTCTGCAGAAATCTTAATATTGCCAGATAGGTTAATGTGCGAAAATTACGATCAGGCTAGTCATGGTGGAGAATTCATTTCGTAGTATCTATCAATAAGTAAGTATGTCAGGCCAAATTGCGTGCTTGCCGTGTCCTTTTTCGGAATCTACTTCTGATAAGTCGTCGTATCATGTTTTCGACTGCTCAACAATGATAATGCCTAAAGAACACCCCGTGTAAAATTCTTGACGCGTATTTTCATCTTTCTAACAAATTCACACTCCCATCTTACAACTGCTTTCGGCACCTTGTTCCTTGAACTGAAACTGAATCTAGTCCGACTTTAAAAGAAACAAAAACTAATTCTGCTATACTAATAACCTATTACAATGACTAACCCCAAATATATTTTGGTGCTTCCTTTGTTCGATGCATACTGCATTTTCGGCACTCGCTCCGAAGTATCGCATGCGAAAGCGAGATCCGCGAGGGCCGCAAATCTCTTTACTTAAAAAGTTTTACCTCGGTTTTGATCTTTTAATTTTGAATTTTGACTTTGATGCTAAGTTTTGCGCTTTGATTTCAAATTTTGACTTTGAGTTTTGATTTCGAGTTTTGATTTTGAGTTTTGGTTTTGCGTTCTGATTTTGAGTTTCGATCTTGAGTCTTGATAGGTTTCGAATTTTGATCTTGAGTCTTGATTTTGAGTTTTGATTTTAAGTTCTGATTTTGAGTTTTGCTTTTGCGTTTTGATCTTGAGCTTTGGTCTTGAGTTTTGATTTTGAGTGCTTTTGATTTTTGGTTTGAAATTTGAGTGTTGATTTTGAGCTTTGATTTTGAGTTTTGATCTTGAGTCTTGATTTTGAAGTTTGCTTTTGAGTGTTCGTTGGTTTTGAGTTTTGATTTTTAATTTTGAAGTTTGAGCTTTGGCTTTGCGTTTTGATTTTGAGTTTTGATTTGAGGGGTAGGGCATGAATTTGGAAAGTTAGGCGTGAACTTTGAAAGTTAGAAAATGAATTTTGAACGTTAAGAAATGAATTACGAAAGTTAGGCCATGAGTTGCAGAATGACCAAAACCCCACGAAAAAGCTGCACTTTCTTTATTACTTTTAAGCTGTGGAAAGTGGTGGAAGGTGTGCCCTGAGTTGTGAGAGGTGTGGAAGTTGTGGCCCAAGTTGTGGCGGCTGTTACTGTTTTCTAAGTTGTGGAATTTATGAACAAAGGAAGCTGTGGCGGGTTGTGGAGGTTAGGGCGGCCAGTTGTGCGCAGACGGAAAGCATACAAAAAGGCGCGGCCCCACTCTCAGGCTATTCGAATCTGAACACCATAAAGCCCACGCGATTCTTCGGAGTCTCATGGTGTTCAAATTCGAACACCCGAAGAGTAAAGCGCGACTTTTTCATCAGGCTGTCGCAGTGAAGGTGAACTGAGCTCACAAGCACAACTTCCACAACTTACGCCATAACTTAGGACACAGCCCCCACACCAACGCAAGACACAACTCCCACAACCCAGGCCACAGCAAGACGCAACTGCCACAACCCCCCAGATTTAAGGCCAATCGAGTGAGAAGCGCAGAAGCGACTTCATAGGCGAAGGGCCTGCCTGAGAATTTTGAAAGTTAAGGCGTGAACTTTGAAAGTTAGGGCGTGAGTGAACTTAGAAAGTTAGGGCATGAATTTCGAAAGTTAAGGCATGAACTCTGAAAGTTAGGACATGAATTCTGAAAGTCTTAGGTAATGAATTCTGAACAAAGAAAGTTAGCAGGACATGCGTTTTTTTGAAAAGTTGGACTCTTTTGAAAGTTCGGGCGCGAATTTCGAAAGTTAGGGCGTGAATTTTGAAAGTTAAAACATGAACTTTGAAACAAAGTTAGCGCATAAAGTTCGAAAGTTGGAGAACGAATTTCGAAAGTTAGGACATGAGTGCGAAGCTCAAGACATGAATTTTGAAGGTCAAGACAAGAACTGCGAAAGTTAGGGCGCGAGTTCAATTGTGAAAGTTAAGACGTGAATTGTGAAACTTAAGGCGCCCACTTACTTCAGCGCCCCGCTCTGCTCTTCCCCCAGCCCTGGGCCCACGCTGTTAGGGCGTGGGCTTTGAAAGTTAAGGCGCCCGCTTTGGCGCCGCGCTCTCCTCTCACGCAAGCCCTGGGCCCACGCTGCCCGATGGTGCGAGGCGGCGGCCTCGTGCAGTCGCGTCGCTTGCTTGCGTGCAGTCACGTCACTTGCTTGCAGCGCCGCGCCCCACGAGCAACGCCCTACACCTCTGAACCCCCGCGGACCAGCATGGCCTCTGAATGCCTCAGACCCCAGCGAACAAATTCTCACGGCGTTGCGTGTGCCTTTTTATGCCTTCCGCTTGAAGATAGGCCAGCAGGCGCTTCCACCGCTACCAAGCGCCCACCCATCCTCCGGAGGCAAACGGCGCGCACTGATACGGCTCGCCGCCGCGCGGCAACGCGCCCGATGACGCCCCGCCAAGGCTGACACTTCTCGGGCTTCTCTTCAATTGCGGCGCCTGTTCAAGCATGTCAGCGCCTGTCTAGCAAATGTCTCGGGTTCCCATCGTGTCCTTCCCTGGGGAACCACGCCAGGTGGCTAGTGATTCGTAGATCTGAAATTACTTGAAATTTGTCAACTCTGTCAACTGATTCGAACATTCGACGAAAAAAGGTATACATAGGTAGTCACGATTTCATAATTGCAACTAATTAATCAGAACTATTTTCTTCGAGGTCGTCGAAAGCGTAGGTGATCGTGATTGCCCTCGATGCCCCGTCATTACAACATGCGTTCTGAGATTTATCCATTCCTATTGATTCATTGACTCCGATTAACTTGTTGAAGGATGTCGATGTGGACAAATTTATATCGGGGGATAGTACTCCTATTCTTAACAATCTATCAACAAAATTCGCAAGAATTGACTTCTTCAAAAAGTTCGTATGTTGAGACTTAGCAGCACAATGACGCAAAATCGTCCAGAGATAACTGCTTCGTGATCAACGAAGATTCGTTAGGTCTAGCCTGTGGTTTAGGCCTTACCCATAGATGATGAAAGTTCTATAAATTTAGTTCTCAAAGGTACCTACGAGGTGATTTCATATCTTCTATTGAAGTTTGCATTCACGAGCAGAAATATGAGTGTACATTACTCAAAAGTTCAAGATGATGTAATTCTAAATTTAATTTTCAGATAATCTAGATCAGTCTAACATCAAATGGGACTAGAATGCATACATAGGTACAATTGTCAAAGAAGTACAAATTGAAATTGTCAGTTCACGGAAATCTACAAGTGTAATCCTTCTTTTAGTCACCCGAAGCCACGTCATTTCTTCATTCAATCCACTCCGGACGCATGTAGTTCGCTATCCGTTCGAACTTTCGCCACAGCGACTTCCCCTTGAGAGAATTTTTGTCGTGGCGTTCGAGCAGAACCCGATTCAACACGATCTCCTCTACGAGATCGCGAGCCCAGAACCCAGTAATTTGCACTAACTCCCATGTCCACACAACTCCACCAGACAACGATTCTGGCGTGATCTCGGAGTATTCCTGGTCGCCTCCTTGATGTTGTGAATGCCACTGCGTAGAAGAGGATCTTTTCTTTCCTTTCCCTTTCTGATCCGCAAAACGAAGTTGCTTGCGCCGATCGCACTCGGCTCGCAACAGAAGGCATAGTGCACAATAGAGAGCCGCGGCTGCGCGTTTCTTCGGCGCAAAGTCAATCATTTCTGGAGTCGGTGTGAGGAAAGTGATTGGTGGCTTGAATAATGAACATAAAACGACCAGGCAGTAGAATAAAGAACTAGTGAAGCATCAATCAAAAGTAAATCATTTTCATTTTGCAACAAGACCATGTTGACCAGTACAAACAACATAGAAAAGTGAGTACCGTTATAGTGCAAGCCCAGTTCGATAAAGAGGGTAAAGAAGGTGTACAGCAGACCATTGTGGTAACGCGCGTGAAAGAGCCACCATGGATCGAAAGCAACATTGTCATACTCCAGAAACTCGAGTGCAGTTAGCTGACGTCCCGGTGTGTCTCTTGCGCCTCCAGTCGTACCAGCAACTCCCTTACCATCGAACGGTCTGCGCGATGACGCAGAAGAACCTCGTATCGATGTAGTCGTGTCGTACTTGGTGTCTCTGCGAGTGTTATTCGAGGTCTCTTTAGAAGGTTGACCAGTGGTACTAGTGGCTGCACCAGCTGCCGTTATCGCTGATGCGTTGCTATTCCCGTCTCTCGTGTTAGTCACTCCGACTTCCAACGCCAAACTAACCCACACAGTGATAAAGATCCCACCGTACTCTGTGCAGCTCGGGTATCGAAGCAGTAGAAAATTCATCATGTTCACCACGTCCACCTCCCAGTCTAGGAAGTCTTGGTGGTTGTACTGATTATCGCACAATCTCGTCAACTCATCCAGGGTCAAAGGCGAGAGCTCGGTGGTCTTGACCGCGAGAAAGAGACAGACGGAGCCGACGATCTGGTAATACTTCAGCTCGATACCGGGATACGGAATCTTCGCACAGTACTGATCCATGATGTTCACTGCGAGCTCGAAGCAAACCGTGCTGTGCTTGAAGGCACGACAGACTTCGCACAACCAGTCAACCAACGTGAAACGCTGCGGTGCGCGGAGGTAGCTGTTGAAAAGAGTGAGAAAAAGGTTTAGGTGTTCATAAAGTTGCTTTAGCTTTGCGAGTCCATTCTCCTAATATCTTCGCATGTGAGTGTTTATGATGTTGTCGAGAATTGTAATGGCACCTTCAAGAAGCGTTTTTGTGAATCAAGAATAGTCAAAGTGTGTAAGTAGAACACGTCATGTTGTACTTAGCTTTACCTGTGATGCGCGACGAGGAAGTCATTGGGTAGAAGCGTTTGAAACTGCGCATTCGACGCGTCCATGCTCTCGAGCGTATCCAAGAAAAGTAAAACGTCGTCGTTTGAATAGGTGTAAAAGGAGGGAACGCGCAAGGCATGCTCTTGCAGAAAGCGGGAAAGCTGCCGCGGTCGTTGTTCGCGTTGCGATAGCATGTCTCGAATGCCGCGATGTGGTTCGAGCAAAGTGGGCACCCCCGGCAAAAATTGCTTCTTTTCCTGTCCTCCTTCTTTTTGAGCTCGGTTTGCATCAATTCTTGCAGGGTTGGCGACTCCCAATGAAGAATCCGCTCCCTCAATCGATTCACTACCAGAAGCCTGCTCGCTGCCGTCTTGTCCGCCCATGGAAACTTCTGAGGATGACTTCCTACTTAAGATCTGCTCCAAATCTCCAACCGAACATGGCGAGGAGGCATCCGCACTTGTGACCATGCTGCTGCGACCACTTATTTGCCTATCAAAACTGCCCACGCCGCTTATGGTAGTTGACACATTGGACGTGGTACGCATAGGAAGACCACTCTTAAGGTCGTCATGGTTCTTGAGGGAAGTCTCGGCTGTTTCTTGTTCTCGCGCAGTCGTATGATTTGTCACCGTTGAAAAGACAGAAGTGTGATCATTTTCAGCAATTGCTACCGACGACTTGCGCTCTCCACTGGTGCTTCTACGCATTCGCTTCGAACGAGCAGCTGCGGATATTGAATCCTCACTATCCCGAAGACTCTGCTCACTGGGAAGATTGCCTTTCCCGTTGACACGCGCTTCTCCTTGGTCATCTACGCCCGAAGTCTCCGCCTGACGCTTCTTCACATTCTGACAGTACCCAGCCAACTTCGCACAAACACGCACCATGAACCCCTCCGGTCGACCGAGCTTCAATTTCGCTTGCTGCTGCGCTGAAAGCAAGCAGTCATGCTCTTGTAGCAGCTCAATGTTCTCAAACATGAGAATTTCCGGAAGTGAATCCCCCTGCGCAGCTTCCATAAGTCGCTGGCTACTGTCTACGATCTCCTTCTTACTGCGATTCCATTTGGCAATCGGAATGTTGCCCTCTCCTTTATGCCCCCTCGAGGATGTTGAAGCAGCGGCCTTACTGGATGAGAAGCTGGTACAATTTACTTTCGCTTTTATTTTGTTCGTGTTCACTCCCGCAGTCTTCCCTGCCTCATGGCCTGCTTCAGCCTCTGCGCCCGTTGTATCAGCAGCTCGAGTGCACAATGTCACAAAATCCGCGAAAGGATCTGGTAACATTTCTCGTGAAGAAACTAGGATATCGCGCCCCAGGTCGTCGCTCTTGTCCGCACGTAGACTCAAATTTCGCTGGAAGATGTTGTCGAGATTGATCATGCGTGTGCGGGAATGCTCCAACTCCGTACGACCTGTCTCCTGATCTTGCGTGATCCGGCGATTTCCGTAGAGATCAGCCCTCAAGCCCGCCCTCAAACCACGGCGCTGTTCACACCACTCCCGCTTCTTCTCCATGGCCAAAACTGCCACGCGATTACGATCCGCCAGTTGCTTGCTGGTCACCGCTTTCCACTTTTTCCCGCGAAAAAGCTCTTTGCTGCGATCGGAGACTGGAGAACGCAGCTCTTCCTCTACCGCATCCAATGCGCAGCGATCCGCATCGGATGTGCGCTCGTGCGACCACATGACACAGCGAAACGTCTCCGTGACGCTCAGACGTGCTACTCCTGACGTGCCTGCTGCACCGCGACTGGTCGTGGTGATGCCGTGTTCCTCTAGTGGGATGCTTCGCAGCAAAAATTTTGCGGCACACTCCGTCTCCACTCTAGTGCCGTCCGTGCGCTTTTTGCGGAGGGTTCTCTGCAGAACAACAGAGTCTGACTTCTCGTGGATGACGTCCGAAACCATGAGATCGGGGGCTAAGGTGTACCGCACTTCGTGACAGCACGTTCCAGTCGCCGGAATTTGGTGTCGCAGCTGGGTCACGAATCGCGCTGGTGGCGGGATTCTGCGTAGTTCCCGCCGTATATCTGGCCGCGGACGGATGAGGCGCAAAAAGGGGTCTGCAGGTGTGGTCACGCGACGGCTTTGCCCGCCGATTCTCGCAATCGCGCTGGGTGGAGCGTCGTGCAACTGAACCACGTTCTGCTCTGGAGGTAGGGCCGGCATGCGCCGTGTCTGAAGAGTTTGTCGCAAGGATCGTGACGCAACCGAAAGGCTCGACGGGCGCAAACCTCCGATTGGCAAACGGCGCGCGTTGTTTGCCGCATCAGTAATGCCCTCCATGGCAGGCAGCAACGGTCGATCAGGAATAGGATCTTCATCCGAGCGTTCTGGCCACGGCGGTGGGGCAGAAGTCAATTGCCTTCGTTGTGCATCTGCCTCCAGACTGCGATTGATTGTCGCAGAGGACACTCTCCTAGAAGAGGTATCCGCAAGTCGGGCTGAGATGCGGCCTTGTGTAAAAGATACGATCTCCTCTGGTAACAGAGGCAAGTTGTTACGGAACCACATGGAAGCACGCGAACCAGACTCACGACGTCCCACTTGTACCAGATTGGTACCCTCGTCAGAGCCATTCTCTGCTGTTTGAGACCGTCCTTGCACACGGGTTAACCCTTTCACCGGCAAAGGGGCTGATTCACTTTGCGCCGAAGAGTCATGATCCTCAGCGTCTTGTTCAACGGTAGCATCCATTTCCTGCTGTTTCAGGCATCGCCACGTGAGTTCTAGTCGGCCGGTTTCCGGATTCTCATGCCACTCGAAGTTTCCGGCTGGCGGAGGCGCGTGAAGCAATTGCCGGAGGCACGGCTTCTCCCGGGCAGCTTCTTGCGAAGCTTTGAGTTGCTCGGCTTCGATGGCGTTAAAGATTTCGTCATCCCCTTCCTCGTCCTCGATTACGTCCTCTAAGTTGCCCACATCATCTGTTTGCAATGCTCTTTCTTGATGCCCGTGATCGCCTTCTGTACCTTCATTTAGACCGTCATCATTCAGTGCCCAACGGGCAGGGTCCGAGACGCCCTCCGGTTCTTTCACTGCAAAAGACCCGTCTTCGTAGACAACTTTCATGTTGTTGTCAGAAGATCCTATGCCTAAGTTCGACTCACCCCGGATATCTCCTGCCATTTGGTCAAGACTGCCTGCGGCTATATTTGAATCCTCTACCAGAGGAGGTAACAGCACACTAGAAGCATCGTCGGAGTGGCGGGACGCAAAAACAGTCGAAGCATTCGCATCTTCTGCTGTCATTTCGGTCATCAAAAGCGAAGACGACTGCAGGCTGCTGGTGCCATCTTCGTCAAAAGCGCCCTCGATTGCACTCAAGTAGAAGCCACCAGCGGTACTATTTTGTGCTGTAAACAAATCATTGTTGACACTACGACTGCTTCCACCCAAGCCCAAGGTATCGACTGCAATAGATGAACCGAAAGTCGATGAGACCTGCTGCCCACCCTCCACAATCGTCTCATTGGCGTCGCGTCCCCCGAAAGTGTAGTTCAAAGCGCTGCTTTTCGATGTTACATCGCCAGATTCCTGATGCTCATCAATCATGCGCAACGTTCCGATAATATCCTGTTGGGATTGGGCAAGTCCAAGTAAGCGACTCTGCGCATCAGTACTATTGCCAACAAAGACTTCCGACTGGTCGAGGTGTGGCACCTCCGTACTTGTTGGTCGATCTACAGCCACAACATCTCCTGCTTTGTCTTGCAATTGTCTCTCGTCCGCCAACTTTTGGACACGCTTCAGTAGGTACTTCATCTCTGGTCGCAATTTTCGGCCCTGATCATCCACTTCCTCATCAAATTCATCTTGTTCGACGACGGAGTCGCAATCAACGTTGATAATGTTGGATGAAGTCGCAGCCGCGCGAGATTGCTGTTCCTGAAAGAAACCTCCAGGTGCCGAAGACACCAAGATATTTTGAGTAGGCACGATCGGTGCGCCACTGTTGAAGGTCGTGGTTGTGCGACCACCCGCGCCCCAGCTCGGAGTGCTGCCCGATCCACAACCAGCAACCAAGGAGCCAGACGTCGCAGAGCCAAGGGGCGGCAAAACCAGAGGCTCGGCAACACCATGTTGACCAGAAGTTTGAGCCACTTGCGTAAACCCCGGTACTCGCAAGAAGGATGAAGATGCCGCCGAAGGTCTGCAGTCAGCTGCATTCAACGCATGGGCGTCACTTCTCTGAGTGGAAGTTGTATTTCTATTTCCCTGAGTGTGAGCGTAACAAAGAGCAGACGTCGAGTACGAGCTCTTGTTGACATACTTGTTTGCTCCACCGACTTGCTGGTTTCTGTGCTGTTGATGTGGTTGCCCGACATCTATTTGGAGATTTTGATGGTTCGCAGTAGATGTGGACAGGTCTTGGAGCGGGCGGCGTGCACGCCGCGTCCCACTTCCTCCGTTTGATTCTTGCATTTTCGTTTTAGTACTGGCCGTGGCCTCTGTCTTCGTACTTGCTCCGATAGCGAAAAAGATTTTCTCGAAAGATCGAGTGATACGAAATTAATCACACAACAGGAGGTGCTTTACTTTCTTTGCATGCTTCGTGAAGTGTGAACAAGAGAGATGTAGATGGATACTCATTGATTCAGCGAAAAATCCTTCAAATTTCAGATTTCATGTAGGATGAACAAATCATTCAGTCACACGACTACATCTTCAAGTGAAGAAGGATCTATCACACTAGTTCTCGTTCAAAATGAAAATACACTGACTTACACGAGGAGCAGACTACTTTCTATTAAAAAGGCTTCCTTCCGTAGATAGTTAGAAGTCTAATTACTGCGATCCAAAAATTAACAGATATACTTTTGAAAATCCGCTGGCCAACACAAGGAGGAAAATGTTGACAACGATACGGCCAACTCAAGAGAAAACACAACAAACATAGCTAATGACGCTAAGATCGGAGAAAATACCCAACAGGCCAAAGCCGACGATGATGGAATAAGCAGGAGACAGAGCAATATACAAGTAGCTATGCCTAAGCTCCTGAATTCCATCTAGTATTGTTCAAAGACAGTGACAGGTCGTATCTAGCACTTGGCTTCGTGATTCCACGAACTCGTCCCGTGCAAGAAATTTCTATCGATCAAAAGTTTCAAAAATTCTAATACCATAAGTTCAGTTTCATACACACAAAAAAATAACTATACTTACCCTTCTTTGGAGTAACATCTGTCAAAAACATTATTTTTCGTACTGATCATAGTTGTATGTTCCATCTAGGTTGAGCTAGGACTTGGAACGTGAACGTGAACGACGAACAAGAAAATACAAAGTTGAAAGTTCAAGATAGTTACAGGTCAGAGTTTAGGGTTCTTTTATTGACTCGACGCATATTTCGTCAGATTAGTATTCAAGAAGTAAAATCGCGGGGATGGGGTGCTTGCGAGACCGCTTTAAAAAGACTAACGCGATTTCGCGATGGGTCCTGTAGCTGTAAGGAGGCTTTCCTATGTATAAAATTGGGATGTGATTGTGATTGTGAGTAAATAATATGCGTTTGAAAGCTAGTTCTTCAAAACTTCTAACGGATAAGTAATCAGGTTCTTCAACTTTGGACCACAATACATGATAATTTTTTTCTAAGAAGTACTCCAATGTTAAGATTAAGATCTTTGCCTCGTTGGCTCCATAAAAATACAGTACACGAAAAAGTCTTAATGACACAACCGTTTCGTTTAAATTTCAACGAAAGTATATGCTCCAGAATGTTAACTGAAATACTCGCAAGCGATACAAAAATTGGATTTAACTCTCGTCTCTATTTGATTGTTCTTTCAGCGCCACTGCTTCCAGATGGAGACAGACACCTAACCAAAAAAACACTGTACGCGGTTTGGATGGAGGGTCATAAACGTGACTGTTGGTTCAAAAAAATTGTCGATGTGAAGTAACCATATAATCGAGTTACCAAGCATTGTCATCTTCCTCCGAAGCGATACATCCGATTCCGATATGCCCACCATGAGACTCAGCAGAAAAAAAACGAAACCGAGGGCCTCTGGACAAAACTACGCGCTTCGACTCGCTGCTGTGCGACAGCAAACAAAACTATACCATAAAAAGGATAGGGATCCGATTGCACACAACTCGATGCCCGACCGAAATATGACTTTCTTCTTTGCGCTGGCCGATGTTAGACAGTGACCGAACGACATGACACTTCATCAATTCTGAATCTTCCGTAATGTGACGCTGAGGGATTACGATGCTCAGTGGCAAGTTCAAGCACGATTGCCTACTACCGTTCTACTTAGTTGTACTTCTAACACTCGATATCTCTATTATACCTATTGATTGAAGAAAAATAAAGTAGCTTCAGACCGACCCTTGAGTTCACTGCGAACAAAGATAGGAGCGATATTCACCACGTCGACGTCCATGCTTTTACCTGCAAGCAGAAAGCGTTATCATGAATTAGATGGAGGGCCAACAGTCCCATGCTTTTCCTGCATGTTGCGCAATATAACGTGAAATTTTTCGCAGAGAGAGTTCACCTTAACTTCTGCGCTTACATGATTTGCGTTGGAATTATAAGGTGAAGGTGACGTCTTTCAGGCAGGACAGCTGCTGCCATTAAGGACGCCCTACATTGTTGACGTGATGCGCTAGCACAAGCGGCCTTCTTTGGGCTACTTCGCATCCAGTCCCTGCTCATGTGATTGTGCTTTGACTAGAAACACGACGTGAACAACAAGTATTTAACTGTTTTGGAATTTTCATGAAAGTATTCAGCTTCTCGGAAGGTACCTGCTTGCCATCGATCTTCCTTCAATTAGCGTCGTAATATGTTATTAATGATCTGCATTGTATGATAACTAGAATAATGGAGGGAAAAAATCTGTGTAAGGATTCACGAATCACAATCAAAATCAAAAATCATGAACTTAATATCAATTCTTTTATTATGACAGAATAAGTAATTGTGAAGATTGCTATGGCGTACGCATCTTTTAGCATCAAGATTTCTCGAGGAACCAGCCCAGCACTGCAAGTATTCTAGTGCGAACGGGAACATGGCTCCGTGTCGCAAGTTGTAAGAGCATCTGGCAAATTTGTGCTGCTTGTTGCTCGCATAGACTTCGAATCTCTTCTACCTCCTGCTGAACTTTTCCCGACGAGAGTAAGGCCCCTGCTGCCTCTAATGTGAGAAGTGCGCAGTAAGCCGCAGACGGAGGTAGGTGGTAGGCCTCTGAGCTTGCTTTCCAGTCGGCGGTGATTTCTTGATTTTTTGTAGAGCCCTTCGTTTTCTCTGACGACACGATCTGCAAATGTTGTCTGCACAATTTCAAATGCTCACTCATCTCTGCGACTAAACTAATTGGATCCTTCTGCTGCGGCTCCCGTTTCCTCTCAGGAGATGCTGAGACCGCAGCGACGTCCTGCTTGCCTTGTGGTCCCCGTTGGTCAATCTGATTGGCGGGAGCAAAGACGTCATCATTCCCGCGCTTCGGAGCTGGTGCAAAAAGGTCGTCGAGGTCTTGGCTGACAGGACTACGGGATGACCCGCCGAAGGTCCCATTACTTCGGGAAGGGGTACTCGCCATTGCAACAGCTGTGGACGCTGCTTCGCGTGAAGGAGCACTCGCGCTAGCGCTTGCCGACAAGCTGCACAAAGCCGTGTACATTTCCAACATATGAGGGGCAACGAACCGCTCTGAATGCTCTACGAGATCCCTACAATTCCATAAAGCTATGCAATCTACTCGATTTTCATTCGCATCTAGGCTGAGATACGCGCGACACCGGTCAAAGCATTGCACTGCGGCCGCTCGTGACATCGTCGCTGAATCGTCCAGGAGAATGCAACACCGGATGCTCCAGATCCGGACTAGCGTTGCCAGTTCCTGGCTACAGTCTTCATTCATCTTTGACGTGGGTAGTTCTGACGCAGAAGGCCCAATCTGCTTTCTCCTTGCGATGAGATAGTCACAAATACCAGCCACCAGGTCTAGCGCGCGTGCCCGCGCCCTGACATCCGAACGATCTATCAAAGGACCCAAATTTTCGAGGCAGCCTCGAAGCCACTGCGACATGCTCTTTACAGCTACGCGTTGTTCGTGATTCAGCCCTAGTGCGCTATCAGCCTTCGCTGTGCTGCCGTGCAATAGGTTTGCGTCAATGATATCGAGCTCCTTACTGAGCGCCCTTTTTCCACCTTTTTTCTTTCCGCTCATAACTTGGTCGAGAAAATCGACGCTTTCTGCTGTGCCGTAAAGAGTATTCAAATCTTGGTAAAGCGGATTATGATTGGTAGCTGTATTCCCCTTCTTTTCTTCCTCCTGACCTCTATTTCTGTTACGAGGGGATAACTCGCCTCGTCCCGCTCTTCCACTGCGCGGGGTACTAGTTCCCGAAGGATAGAGCGTTGCTTCCACGCACTCCGCGCTCCGCACTTGGGCGGCCAAAGCTGAAAGAAACCGCGCTAATGCGTCGGTGGCATCTAACACTAGGGCCCCATGCTCTGGCAATAATGCTAAATGAAGAACAGAAAAGCAGTCAGCGGTAGCGAAGCCGGAGAAAAGATTGTCGACTTGCACGTCTGCGTGCTCGCGTAAGACGAGAAAGAAGGCACTGAGGGCCCGTAGGCATTGCCGTTGCAAAATGAAAGACGGTTCCCTGCTGCTAGTTTTCTTTTGAGCAAAAGTTTCCTCCAAACTAGATTGTTCCAACATCATTCCGTTTGCATGCGCTGAGTGCTGACCTGACGCGAACTTCAACGGATCAACACCATCCGCAGTCGCGGAGGTGAGTCCATCTCGTTGCGCAAAACAAGACTGACTCAGCGGTACCAGATACTTGGCACAAAAAGAGTAGAGATCTCGTAGTTGCGCTATTTCTTCTGCGTCCGCCTCCGCCATATCCGCCGTGTCGCTTGCCGACAGATCGAGTCGACGCGACCTTGTCAGCGTGGACGCCAGCAATGCTCCAAGCACGGTGACTGCTATTCCCTTCCCCTGGACTTCAGATGAGGCAACAGTGTTGCCCGTTTTGGCTTCCTCGTCTGTGTTCCCTGGTCGTATCGTTTTAAGAGCCGGGCTGAAGCACTTCAAGAGAGCGCGGATTTCAAATGGATGATGCGCAGCGAACAGCGTCGTAAGTGGTGGGATAGCATCAACAGAGACGGCTGGGACGCCTGGGGCGTTATCGAGCCAGTCTACTTGGCTTAGCAGACTTCCTGCAGCGTCGCTGCCCGTTGAGGTCAGCGTCAAAAATGCATCCACGTAAAAAGTTCGCATAGTCGATGCCGCCAGGACCGCTTTCACAGAATTTTCTGTCTCACGTTCCCGCGGCCGCGCTATTGTGCAGCCTTGCTTTTCTACTGGTGCCGCGCTTTTTTTCGCTGTAGTCTTTTGGGGCTCTGGCACATCAGAAGCCTCCGCCGAACCGCCTGGATTTATTGGGTCGAGGTTCTCGCAGTGGCGTTGCAGAGCAAGAATCATCGACTCCTTGCCTGCAGCAGCGAGCACCCTTTGAAGAGCCCACAACAATGTTTGCACATCATCCTCCTTGTCCACGGCAGGAGAAATCAGATCTAGACTGCTACCACTGTAGTTTCTCCCTCGCTGTGTGGCTGCGGTTGAATCCACGTCGAGCACACTGCTCGATCCCTCTGATCCCATCCGCCCACCGCCACCGCTATTGCTGTGGCCTAGATGCGCCAGAAAGCTGGCAAACAGCAGGACCAAGTGTTTTTTGCAAAGAGCCCGAACGGCACTATCAGGAATGCCAGCTATGTGCCCGAGAATCACGCAGCCCGAAGAAACGCGAAACGCGCTCCCCTCATCCACACGCTCCTCCCGAATCCGCCTCGCTGCGTTAAGGAGCAAGGCCTCCGCAAGGACAGGATCGCGTGCTAGAACTGCGATTGCTTCTCGACGCACGTCCACTCCTGAAGGACCAGACGAACCATCGGCAAATGGTGAATGAGAAAGACCACCATTCTGCCAAGCAAGATCTCCTCCTAGAGGTGCTAGCATGAGACCTCCAGCTCCGATCATCTCTGGGTTCGACAGCGCTGACGTATTAAGCAGAGAGTTCACCGCTCCGATAGGACTCCTTCTCGTTGGACTTGCGACATCGAGCTTCTTCGAGGCCGATGAATGCTTCCCGGCGTCCGTGGTCGAGGGTACGACGTCGTCCATCTCCGCAGTCAGGTCCAAACTGAAGGGCGCTGTGTTCTGCGCTGTAGCAACGGTATCAAAAACTGTCGCAAAGACCGGGCTTGGAACCAAAGTCGACTGCGCTGATCCCATCAGCGCCTTCGCGAAGGCAGGAAAGTCACACAATGCGATCACCTCAAGTACCGCATAGACCCTTCGTCGCACCAAAGTCGAAGAGACACCTTCAACTTGTTGCAGCAACGTGCGAGCCAACAGTCCAAAGCGCGTGCGGCTGTGCTGGCTTGGCGTCGAGCTCACAACCGACTTGTTCGCGGGTGAAGAACATGCGGTTACGCCTTCAACTACCTCCAGCCTTTCGATGTTCTCCTCCAAGTCTGCCGGTTGCTGCGACAAAAAATTTTCGTTGTCTGCTAGCTGTTTGGAAAGCACTCCCTTGGCAGCGACCTCTGGCGTTTGCGGTACCGCTTCTTTCAATATGAGAAAGAGGGCATCTAGCGCTGCAACAGCCGAATTTTCGTCGATGTCATGCATGGCGAGAGCCAAGTGCTGCGCAACGTCCTGACGTCGACATCGTGCCAACAAGCGAGCTACGCTTTGCCATCGCGCTTGCACATCGGCATGCAGTAAACTACGCATCGTCGAGGAAGCCTGCTGAGACGCGCCCGACGGCTCTACTCTTCGTGGTCCAGCTACGGTACTATTGACTCCTTGCTCAACGCCCGTGTCCAGCTCTTGAGCTGTTTCCTCACTACGCTGCAAAAGGAATTTTATTGCCTCGGATGCAACCTTTTGGACCGCGACGCAGCTGTCTCCTAAACGAGGAATCACGTCTGCCACACACTCGGCCCAGTCGCCGTGCTCTTCCGCCGGTCGTCGTGGCTGTGCCCACCACATAGTTGAGGCCTCGCTCGATGCTCCAGGGCTTCCGTCGCTCTCATCTGACGACTTGGGACTGTGTGCCAAGCTGCTCGGCTTAATCGTAGAGCTCCCTCCAGCCGCACCTCTGCCACGACGCTGCGACTTGTTGTCGGGTGTTCGCGCATTCTGCGGTCTTGGGCCAGACGTTCCGGCTACACCACTGCCTTTCCCGCTCAGCGCGGCCGCTCCGCATTCGAGCTCTTCGTCCTCGACAAAGCCGTCTTGATGGCCGAATCCCGCCTCCGCTTGACTCTCTAAGTTCATAAAAGTCTCTTGCTCCAGTCTTTCGTCGACATCATACTCGATGACAATCGGACTACTCTCGAATACGGCGCACAGCAGCGATGTCGATATGTAGCGAGCGACAGCGAGGCGTGACCATGGCTCTAGTGCCGAGAGCACTGCGTTCGCAAGAGTGGAAATACCCAACCAACTCTGACTATGGATGGCCAGTGCTCGTAAAACGCCGGACGCCGTGTCTAATCGCTGCTGCTGCCCCACTGAGAGGCCCACGAATTTTTCCACCGTTCGGTGCATCGGTGAAGTCTCCACACCATCCCCAAGGAAGAGCGAACCCCCTTCATCAGAAACCAGCCAACCAAGCGTCAGTTCCAAAATACGACTGTAGGTGGTGGTAGAAACGGGCAAGGGAAACGAAAGCAGCCCAGCTGCCGTTCGCAGAGCCTGCTGTGGTACGCGATGACAACGCATCACAACTGGGGCATTGTGTGATGTCGCAGACGCACTGCTACTGGCGCCACTTCCAGTAAGCCCTTCTCTATGCGCGCCTGTCCCGCCGCGTGCCCCCGGCGTACTAGGTGCACCACTTGGATTACCTGCACTCGCGGGTCCTTTGGACCGCGGAATTCCGCTAGCGACTACTGGTGTTGACACCGGTGCGGCCGCAAGCGCGGAATCCAATACCGAGAGAAGCCGATCCAACAAAGTGTTACGCAATTCCTTCAGAGGTTGAATGTCTTCACCGTTGACAAGCGTTTCTCGCCTTACACTCGGACAAGTTTCGAAATGGGGGTCGCGAGCTGGATGCTGCTCTAGATTACACGTGATGACCGAGTCTGCGCATTGGCGTAGTGCTTCAAGAATTGCGAGCATCACTTCACCGCTGCTCTGCGTTGCCACAGCGTCTGCACTATTCTGCGCGTTCGTAGCCGCTGAACCGGGAGCGCCACGATTCGCTCCAGCGCCTCTCGCATTTTTAGCAGCCGCTTCTGAACTCCCAGAAGCTCCGCTGTACAGCAGCCCCTCGAAGAGCTCTAGGTCTTTTGAAAGCGGCATGAAAGCAAAAGGGCCTACATGATCTAGCAGCCGTCTGCGCGAGGGTGCGTAAAGCAGACAGTACCCAAGCGCGAGCGTTAAACGCGCACGCGCATCCACAGCAGCACGCAGTTGCGCCTCGCGCTTCCCAGGATCGAAGAAGTTTAGAAGCCCTGTCGCTGCTCCAGTAGGTGGTGCGGAACGGAAGAGCACTTCCTCTTCATACTCTTCGGCCAGTTCATGAAATGCGCGACCTAGCACTGCAAGGACAGCTTCGAAGTGCTCCGAGGAAAGAGCTGCGACGCTGCGGGCGTATAAACGGCGCAGGCCTTTCACCTCCGCTTCGTGCGCCGCAAAAGGGTCTAATTGCTGCGCCGCCGGCTGAGCCCGATATAACTGGACGGAGTCGAGAATGTCTTCTGTCTCGTCGAATTCATGATGCAGTTGTCGTTGTGTATTCGACATCGGTCGCTGCTCAAAAGCGTGCATTGACGCGCTACCGCTGGCGGACCCCGCCGTGACACCTTGTAGTCGCTGTGAGGACGAAACACTTGAAGTTAGTCCTTCCGGAGTCGAGCTTACACCCACTCCCGATAGCGGGATCGGTGACGGCGTCCCCGGTGACGCGGCCGCTACTGCCATAGTTTTCTGGGTATTAGTGCCTGTCGAAGATGCAGTACCCTGCGCTGTTGCTCCGGGACCGCTTGGTGGTAATGGCACGTGGAACAAACTGGCGTCTGGACTGTCCTCGTCCTCTCCTAGGAAAGAGAAAACCAATTTCTCGAGTAGTTGTAGGATTTTGCTGTAATTCTCGTTATTTGCTGCGTGATTCATAGCACTGCACTGGAGATTGACGAAGCCGATGCGCATAGGAGGTGTACAAAAAGTGGAAAAAGTGTGAAGGAGGTAAAACACGTTGCCTGCAAAAAGTTCGGGACTCGGTGGCGCAGCGACGTCTCCCCCACCGCTTCCGCTACTCGGCTGCGGTGCAGCAGGAGCCGACGCGACACCTCCTTGTGCAGACGCCAATTGCAGCTTCCCGTGATAAGCTGCCATTCGCCCGCGCGTCTGCAGCACTGTCTGGACTAAACGAGAGGCAAAAGGCTTGTCTGCGCCACGCAATAGAAAGTTCATCTCATTTGATAACGCTGCAAACCACTTGTCGTAAAAGAGCTCACGATCTTCTGGTGATAACACTCCCGAGCTCCGTCTCTTATGCGCTGCGGCACCGTCTCTTCGTGCATCACCAGGTGGCGGCGCGACCTCCCTGCGTAGCAGCTTTACTAAAATCCCGAGTCTACCATCAAGTTTCATCGAGGCTGGCTTTTTATCACTAGCAGCGAGCGCCGGCGTTTCCTCTGCTTGCCAGACCTGCCCTAAATGAGGATGCACAATCGTAGCCCACGTGCGAAGGAAGTGCAAGAGTGGAATCGCATCAATCGTCAAAGGATCGTGCAGAACCAAAAGTACCCACACAAAAACGCCCACCGAGTCGATCTTCTGGCCTTGTGCTTGTTGGCCCTCAGTGGTTGCGCTCGCCGCACCTGTTTGGCTGACTCTTCGCGAAGTAGATGAAGACGAGCCCCCAAACTGTTCTCTTGGTACAGAATCAACGCTGCCTTTGCGGGAATCAGCACCCTTCCCTTTGCCCTGCTCGTCAGGACTGTTGGTGCTGTCCGCACTAGCACAGAGGTCTCTAAGAATGTCGGTGCGCCCATCTGCGCTACTTCGACGCCATAATCGCGTCAGGGCACCGGCAACGCTTGGCAGAGCTGGCAATAGCTTCACATTGACTGCCGCCTTCAGAAGCAAGGGCCACAATACTTCGTCCCTCCACTTGGCGTTCACCTCCTCAACCATTCGCATCAGAGCAGTAGCAAAATAGGCAGGTCCACAAACCTCATAAATTTTTATTTAATCACATTTTGATTAGTTGTGATTCATCCTACAAAGCGAACAAGACTTGACGAGGCTTATCTGCATTGAATGTTTCAAGCAAACTACTTATTTTGTAAGCAGGACTCTCACGCCACTTGATGAAATTTTGACTGTGATACCTGAGTTCTCGTCTCATCGAATCGCCCTGCCGAAACGTCGTGTCGTTTCGCGATCTCTGCTCGACTGGCCTGCTCTATGATCCAGTTGACAAAGCTTGCGCCCATCTCGCGATCGCCCAGCAGTGGCGCCGTAGATACAACGAGTTCGCACAGACGCCTGAGGACCTCTTGGCGCAACATGGCTGCGGCGTGTGCCTTCAGCAGTCGCTCCCTGTCATTGGCGGCTGCTGTAGCCCCGAGAGCACTCAGTACTGCCGCTGCGGGTTGACACGACCACGCGTCAAATGCACTTACTGTTGCAGTTGTGGTGTTTGCCACGCGCAGGCTGACGATTTGCTGTTCCAAGGTACGTTTGAGAAGGCGGCTAAGCGTGGAGAGCAAGTTTTTCCCCGACTTGCTGACATCTCCACCACTGACGACTGCTGATTCACGCACAGCCGCTCCGCCTAAAATCGAATGCTCAGACAAGGCGGTTGAAGTACGTGCCAACAAAGCAGTAGCGACCCCCGCTCCACCAAGGAGCTGCTCTGGACAATTTTTCATGAGATGCAGGAAGATGTGCAGAACATCTAGTTGTTCGCCTAGAACTTGCGCTGCACTCTCGAGGTCAGGCTGGCGCTGTAGGAACTGGAAGAGGGCTTTCTGAGTCTGTGCGTCCGACGACTGCGCGAAAGCAGCCTCCAACTTTTCCAGCAGTGCCGACAACACGAAATTACTGCCCGAAGCGGCGACTCCGCTGCCTGTGCCTCCACGCGGACTCAAATTCATCTGGGAAGCTGTGGTACTATTCGAGCTTTTGCGAGCCCCCTGCTGACTTTGCTCGAAAGGGGACTGGTCGGTGAGGTTGATATTTTCTTGAGCATCTGACTGTCCAGGATGAGGACGTATGGAGTTTCCCGCAGCAAGTGAACCGTGCTGCAGAAGAACCTCGAGACACTGCCCAACCAAGGTGTCTCGCGGATCGCCAGCCTCCCGTGGTCGTGGATATTCCCGGAGAAATTTCACGTAGTTCAACAGATTCGGCAAGATATTGTTGTTGATCGCATCGCGAAGCTCTTTCGTGTCCGACTTCGACAAAACAGTCTCCTCCAGCATCGCCGACAGAAAGAGGCCCAAGCTCCGGAGATACGCCGCGGATGGTGGTCGCGGCTTCTTTACTGGCGCTGCTGCCGCGCTCGACGTGCCCAGAAGCATAGAGCTCACGCCGCCTGATGCAGTTCCACTAACGCTGGCAACTCCGCCGGGTCCGCTCGGCGGAACGCGTGGTGCGCCAAGGGTCAAATGCATGCTCAAAATCTGGCTCGAAAACGACAAGACCTTGGCTGGCCGCACTAAAAAGCAGACATGGCCTATAGCGTCGAGGATGTGGCTTAGCAACTTTACTTCTTTCGTGCGGCCCCAGCTCGCAAGCAAGACGTCAAGCGCAGACTCGAACTCCGGCACGAACGTCTCCTGTGCCTAAAAACAAAATATATACATTTGAAAGTTTCACTATCACCTTGAAAAGTAATTAGCGCGGCAGAGGGTATTTGTTCTATCTCTACCTCTAGGCCGCTTTAATCATGTTGCTTGAAAGTAAAAAGCTCAAAACAAATTGTGCCGCGAGCCAGTTATACCGGTGAGGACAATGCAAGCTAATCAAAATCCTGAAAAACAATACCTCGCCTCCTCCCTGAAGAGCTTGAGCCATCATCGCGTACCGGAGGAAATGCGTGTAATCCCCGTGTGAAAAGCTAGCGAAGGCTATGATCGCGTGTTTTCCTACCGGATCTTCACTTGAATGGTCGTCCGCAAAGGAGTCTGCTCCTGATGTCGGGGCCGCAAATGCTTTCGACGCTAGCGCATCTTCGTGCGCCACTGCTGCGTCTCCAAATTGCAGAGACGAGCCGGACGAAACACTCTTTCTACGGTTATCTCGAGTTGACCCAAACTGTATTAGTGTAGAGATTGACTTTACAATGGCTGCATGGAGATCTATCAACGAAAAGTTGCGCGGATTAAGTTATATCCATCAGAACAAAAAATCACGAAATCGTGGATACGGAATCAACATGATCATGAACATGATCTTTTAGATTTAGAAGTAAGTAGTCTAACAATGTCTTATGAATATCTTGTGCTTACCGCGTCTTCGAGAAGGTGAGACGTGAGCTTGACATCACTGATATTGTTCTTTCGCGTAGCTTCGTCATGCTTCTTCTTCTTCTTTGTCCGCCTACTGCGCTCTCCCTCCTCTCTGTGCTTGCCTACGACATGCGCAGAGCAGAGCGCACTCACAGTGTTGCACAATGCGATCTTCAAGTCACTGCGCCGACCAGCATTTAGTAATGGCAATATTCTCGACATTATCTGCGGGACAATTGCGATGCCACTTGCTGTTGCAACCGCCGCGCCGCTCCCTCCAAAGATATCGGCGTTTTGAACTGCTCTACTTGATGAAGAGCCGCCGATCGCCGCGCCGCAACAGGTGGCAAATATGACTTCTCGGACCACGCTGAGAAGCTCCACAGATACTGCGCTGTCTAGCTCGCCCGACACATTCGTATCCAAAATCTGCACGAGCGCCTTTTCGACGATACCGGAATAGCCCAGCTGAAGTAGGGTGGTATTTTTTCACGCTGGTACATGTTTCTGTCTCAATTCTGAGAACCCAACAATTTGTAACAACATGAACTCACATCAGACTATAACTAACATCAAACTATAGCTATTTCTTCTGTGAACTGCTGCATCAATGATCTTGATCGATTATGCAACAGCATTGCAGTTGTACTGAGTACCTTTGCGAATGACACTAGCGCGACTTCGGTGGGTCCACTACGCCGAGGTTCACGCATTCCTAGGCTGAGTTCGCGAACCAGATACGATATGAGCCTCTGGACTACTGCTACCATCCTTTCCGCATCGCTTGATCCAAGTTTAGTCGGTAGCAAGTCGTTAGTCCCATTGCGCAAAACCTCGGCCAAAATTTCCAAAATTGGTACGTCAAAAAGCATGTCCTCACCGATCTCTGCGGCTTGCATGGTGTCAAGCAGTGCGGCCTCAATTTCATCGCGATTGCGGTTTCGCCACTCAAGCTCAACCAGAATCTCCGACAACACCAGGCCCATACTGCTCTCTGCAGCGCGCTTGATCACGTCGATGACGTCAGAAGAAACAAACATTTTACCCGCTCCCTCAGACGCACCTCCAAGTCCAGACGCAGACACTGCAGCATTAGGATTGGCGCCATGTTTTCCAGTACCTTTAGAACCTCCAGCTCCGGATGCTGTGCCCTGCACGCCGCCTTGGTGTGTCATACCTCCGTGTCCGCGGGACTCCTGCAAAAGACCCCGGATCACAGCACGCACACTCTCGTCGTGAACCAAAGCCACCGGGTGTGCGTTCGAGGAGCCTGCCGCTCCTCCATGCCCTGAAAAGTCCCCCATATTGTTCAACATCTCAAGTCAGTGCAACTGTGTGAATATCGGAGCTCTGCTCGCTATTTCTACATTCAGGCTTCTTGTCTTCTAAATCTTTAGCGCAAGCACGCAGCGACTCTCCTGCCGACATCCTCAACCGTCAAGGCAGTAGCTGGCTCCCACTTGCACGTAAAGCAAATACTCGACAATATGTGGAGCAGAACGACCTCAGCAAAGACAAGTATCTCTATCGCGCCATGAATTTTTGGTCATTTGTCAATGGACATCTCGTGATTCTTTCTTTCATTAATGGAATCACGTCGAAAATACTACAGCAGGCGCCGCTATTAGTTATATTAATTACAAATATAACAATTCAAGTAATTCCTCTTCGCATTCAAAACAACGAAGGAACTGGCGCGGAAGATATTGGAATACAACCGAGCAATTTACTCATGGTCATCGACGAACCAAGTGAAAAAGAAAAGAACGTTTCATTCTATGCTAGCATATTTATTTGATTACCAAAACAACAAAATGCGGGGGCAGCTTCTGCTCAGTTTATTTCGTAGTTTCGAATGAAGTGAGGTGGGTGTTAGATTTCGGGCGGCAAAAGTTGAGGCTTTTTCTTGAGTCTTTTCCTTCTCCTCTATCCACGTTAGAAGCTCCGAAGATGGAAAGCTCGGATCCTGCATTGAAGGGATCATCTGCAGTCTTTACTTGCACGAGAACCCATGGCGCTCAATCCTCTCATGATTCGTATTCCTTAATAGACCCGGAATAATATCAAAAATCTGTCTTGCTTTTCTGCTTTCTTCATAAAATTCAAAAACGGAATGAGAGAAAGAAAGATCTCACACATCTCGGTATTTGTTGCGATTCCGTTGCATTGGTGGAGACCACCACCAGTCTACTTCTAGTCGTACTCGTAGTCAATTCATAGAGTTAATAAAAAAGCCGCCTACTTCAGTCTCAGCGACAGTCACACATTGCAACCACCCAGAATTCTAGTTACTTCGTGCATGTTGTAGTACTAGTACATCACCACACTCACTTACTTTTGACGACAACTTGCAACTCGTTATTCTTATGACATGGTGAGTCATCCCATGGCGTAATCGGATTGGCTCCCCATCACGACTGATAGCCTCCCACGAGCCTCGCGCGTCTGCTTAGATCACTTGCACGCTGCAGCTCCAAAGACTCTGCCTGAATTCGGTCTAGACTGGTCAGTAGACTTTCCCTTATCGCCTTGAGCTGTCGCTGCTTGCTTGTCGCATACGCTTCTCGCTTCTTTCGCGCGACAAATTTCCGAACAAACTCCGCCTGCAGTTCCTCGATCCTCTCAATTTCCTCCTTTGAGTGCCGTAAGCCGTCTAGAAACAAATGGTCATCGCACCACTTTGGTTGTGATATCACTGTATAACTAGGCTCCATATCGCGGTTCACTTCGTCATCGTATCTTTGCTCTGCCAAACGTGCATCTGCGTGTACTGCATTCCTCAAGCGGCGACAGAGAGCAAGAAGAGCCGGATCAACCACCTCGCTATCTGCCTGTGCACCAAGCAGGCTCGATAATCCACCGCCATTTTGTGCCAGCACGACCAGAGATGCGAGCAACAGGTCTTTTCGCGGCAAAATGGAGGCCGATTCCGGAACCCTATCGTGTGCTTTTCCTTCTTCTTCTTCTTCTTCGGAGTGTGATGATCGGGAAATAGAGACAGAGACTCCGGGCCCTTTCTCATGCGACGTCTGTAAAGGGACACGGGTCTCGCAGGTCGTCGAAGCAGAAGCACACGAAGGCAGACTGCTGGGAAATGAAACGGCTTTGTCAAACGTAAACGCCAGTATCATTTCCTCGACGTCATTGCCAAAACGAGGATAGGGCCATCCGCCACGCGTAACCTCTAACATGGACCGTAAGTGTTCCTTCATTCTCATAACTACAGTGCTTCTCCTTTTCACTAAAAAGATCTACTGAAATCACTGAGACTAAAAAGAAACTCATTGAAACATCTTCACTCCGGTGTGTCGCGAGCGCGACGGACTATCTGAAACGAAAAAAAAAGACTCACCTCTTCTCTGCTCACTACCCGGTCTGAAACTCTGCCAAAACAGAGTCAGATCTCTCTAGACTTTTTACGAACACCGCTACGCTAGTCAAAGAGAATCAGCAGTGGAAAAGTTAATGCATTCTTGATGCCATGCACACCGGAGAAAATTTGTATCATTAATTATTATATATGCGCACTACATCAGAGATCTCTTCTATCCACGTGATGACTCGTGTTATCAACTTACTTAATGTGAGTCACACAAATATCCCATTCAAAGTTCTGCTATTCTGTTCAAACACTGCAACGCCATAGGCGTCCTCGAAATAATGAGTACTTTCGGTACAGTCAGCCTTGGCAGCGCATTCGGCAGCGCCGTAGGAGATAATTCGTCGATCATAGCTCGAGTCCGCCAGCAGTGAAGAAAGAAAGCTCGAGCTACATGGAACTGCCGGATGTAGAGGTGGAATCATTTGTAGGAAACGGAAAAACGCATTTTCCGCGAAATTTGAATTCATTATCAACAGTGCTGGCAGTCCTAGAGATCATCAGCGTCGGGATCATTCCTGATATGGCCAAAAAAATCCTCTTGGAATATTGCCTCTGCATCTGCGGAAGTCATCCTGCTTCCCGTGTTTCTACTGCCGCCTGATGGTGGAGCCGCACTGCTGAACATGCTTTTCCCTTGCGCAGGAATGTTGTTCGAAGCACTGGACATACCGACGCCGGGACCACGTTGGCGCCCAGCAGTAAAAGCGTGGCCAACATTGCCGAATATGGTGCCTCCGTCGCCCGACTGCACGCTACGAGCACCATTTCCGAATATGGTGCCTCCACCGCCCGACTGCACGCCACGATCAGCATGTCCGAATATGGTGCCTCCCCCGCCGGGCTGTGCAGCAAGAGCAGTAGTTCCGAATATGGTGCCTCCACTGCCGGGCTGTGCAGCAGGAGCAGTATTTCTGAGTATCGTGCCTCCACTGCCCGGCCGCACACCAGGACCAGTATTTCCAAATATGCTGCCTGCACCGCCGGGCTGTGCAGCAGGAGCAGTATTTCCGAATATCGTGCCTCCGCTTTCCGGCCGCACGCCTTGAGCAGTATTTCCAAATATGCTGCCTTCACCGCCGGGCTGTGCACAAGGAGCAGCATGTCCGAAAATGCTGCCACCGCCAGACGCTTTCCCAGTCGCAGTCGCACATCTGGTAGTGTTTCCGAACAAGCCACCGCCACCAGTACTAAGCGCAATACTAATACTAGCGCTCCCAAATATCCCACCAGATGGACACAACTGACGCGAACTCCGCCTAAATATTTTCGGACTGATAAGGTCTTCAACCTTATCGGTGTAATTGCTCTAATAGTTCTTGGACAGCCTGATCAAGAAGTCCACTGGCTTGGGATGTTGCAGTTCACTGTGGTCTTCCAACACTTCCTTGAGATTCTTCACGGATTGTTCCACCGCCTTCTTCCCCTCTCCGAGTGTAGCAAGGGCGCAGGCGTCCCACTTCCTAAAATTCTCAACCTCGCTTACCACGTTGCAATTTTCTTCCTCCTGTGCGATGAATCTCCACAGATTCCCGACTTGCATCTCCACCAAATTACCCAAGACTTTTCGCAATCCAAAGAACTTGAGCCACAAAATCCGAGGAGCACACAAATACTTACGCGGCACTCTCGCCATTATGATTATCGTTTCCACCCGAGGAGTCGGGAGTACTGGTGTTTGTCGTTTCGTCGGGCTCTGGGTATCTGCCCCTATGCCTGGTCACAGCAGCGCACGCAGTTTTGGTTTTCTGGTAAACTTTGTCGCAGCCGCGCTGTATCTTTCCCCAAGATGGGGGGTGCTCAGCGCGCGTTTCTCGCGGTGGGACTTTCTGGTCAAGAAGAGCAAGTAACTGGTCTGCATCCCGCAGCGCGGCAGTCACCAAGTTCGCGACGACAGCGTCGTACTCGTTGCCCGGAGGAGGTTCTGTATCGGGATCCTGCATGACCTGTCTTTCTTCGTTTTGGATAAGGCTGTGCACGAGGTTATAAATATATATAAAAGTCCTGCAATTACTTAATTGGTTCTCATTTTTTCAACCTGGGCATTTTTGTATCTCTCCAACCCCTTTCCAAAAAACACAATCACTACAAATGGAAGAATTGTGCGGATCATCAAATTAGGACACCGCAAAGCACACAGAGACTTCTTTGGATCAGTCGAATGGTCTTCTTTTTTTCAATCAACGATCCCAAAGAGAAGTCCCAAAGATCAACAACGATGCGATCACGATAAACTAGGAGCGAGAATGATAGATACTCTTTCCGGCGAGCTCTCAACAAAAAACACACGATGCAATGACCGTACATTTTTTGTTTGTCGAACAACGAGGATTGCGAAGCTCTATTACGTCTCGCAGGGGCTAAGCGTCCCCGCTGATGAGTACGTGTTCAATAGGCAGCAACATGTTGAGTCTTATTAATGTGCATCACCCAAAAATGGCGTTCACGAGTATGTTATTCTGTTCAAACACCGCAACGCCATAGGCGTCCTCGAGATTGAAGACCTTCGTTACGGTCGAGCTTGGCAACGCATTCGGCAGAGCCGTAGGCAATTCGTAAATCGCGCCGCCTTTCCTATCAGCCACAAATACGGAGCCTTCACCGTCCCAAATACAGCCACGTGGCTCGACGAAAGTGTCGGCCACCTGCACGATGGTGCCTCCAGTCTTCTTCACGGCGTGAATCTTCAATTTCTCCTCGGTGAAATAAAGTTCGGAACCGACGGTGCAAACCCCATACACCTTCTCCGCGTTGGCCGCTATTCTCTGTTGGAGATGAAAAGAAAACTGGATTAGTCGGTAATTAAACATGAGAAATTTGACTTTGTGAGGAAAGCTTCATCGAAGACTGCCATAAAAAAGAAAGCACTATTTTACCACCGTTTGCCCCGTATAAAAATTGTTTTGCGGAGCTCGTCCAAGCGATCCCTTTACCGTTCCCAGTTCAGAGTTTCCCCAGAACAAGAACATGTTGTCAGTTGTGAGACCAGCAGGTGTCGATAGTTGCGGTGCACTGTTCGGGTTATAAAGCTCCTCAACCTCGTGACAAGAATAACAAATGGAAAACCAAGATGTAAGTAGTTACAACGTCTTGCTCTTCTAGCTGTCGTGTTGGCACAAATCATAGTAGATTGATAGTATTAAGTATGCAAAGAAAAACAAGCTCAAGTTCGCAGAAGACACAAAAAACTAGAATACCACTGAAGGACTTGACACGCCCTCCCCCATCAGCGCTTCTGCTGGGACTTTCTTGATGGACCCCACAGCATCGGTAAAAAATAGATTTCCGACATGGTCCACGGTACACCACTGTGGCTCGACCTGAAGCGCAGCCGCTTTCCCTTGTCCAACGACCTTCAACTCTGCTGGTCCCCTAACTTGCAACTCGAACCTATCATGGCTACATGAAACACGAACCTACGACAACAAAAACATTTCCGAGGTAGGAATCTCTACGCGAGCTGTATTTAACTTCTACGCGTTCAAAATCATGAACATTAATGTTGAAAGTGTCCTTGAGAATAGTAAAACCACCTAAAGTTCGAATAATACCAGAACACTTTTTTCGATTTTGATCCGGGGTCGCAAACGTAGAGGCGATTCCTTGGGCCGTCAATGCATATCCCTTGCGGTGAATCCACGACGCCGCCAGGTGTGATCAGCGGCTTGATCAAAGAAGTCGTCCCCCTGAGAGGATCCAGCGCGACATAGGAAACACGACTATGCAGCGGTGACGACGCTAGCAAAAACCGTGTGTCGGCTGCCACTATAGAGCTCAGTAGCGTAGTGGCGATCCCGAGTCCTCGCACCTTCGACGCGACTTTATCATGCTGGTTTCTACGGCCCTTCATTGGCGTTGCGCTGGCGCTGGACGAAGAGGAAGTACCGGTAGCGTCGCTACTGTCTCCTTGTAGTCTTCCACTCTCAAAGTCCGACATTGCTCGAAAAAAGCTTCCCGCGAATAGTTTGTAACTGCAAGTCCTGGCTTCGTTTAGACAGTGCTCCGCACTCGTTTCCGGAATCGAAATAAAAGCAGGAGCAGCTCGTATCAGAGAATCGGAGACGTTATTTTATGCGATTGCAGCGAAAAACGAGGTATCCTGCTCAGGAGAAAGAGTTGTTGCTCGCTCTTTCTCGATCTGTCAAGCAAAAGGACTTTTCCTGACAACCTGTGGTTAATGTGAATCATGGAAATAAAAGAAGCAGATTTCAGAGATTCCTCACGGAACTTTCTTTGACTGGTCAGTCTCGCGTGACGAGCACGACTCCTCAAAGTAGTCGACATCTTTTTGCTGAAGTTAGTAGACTCTTCTTCCATCTAGTTTTTTGGTTTTTCACGTCTCTCAAAACTGCTCTCGGTTTCGCGGTATCCCACATTTTCAAGACACCCTACTGCCGCTGGCCCGTGTGCAAAGGATCACGCATAGCATGCGCGTCCACCTTACTAATGATCTCAATGCCAAGTGAAACTAAAGCAAAATAGCTGCAAACCAATTTTGTGTTTCTGGTAAAAATTTTCATCCTTCCCAGACAATGAATTAACCTCGCATGTCCTCTTCTTCTAAAATATCCGCCTCATCATTCGATCTGTCATTTGGTAGTTTCCAACTATCATACATCCACGGCCCGAATTGTTCTATGACTTCTTCTGCTTTTGGCGACCTTGGGAAAGTAACAATTGATATATCCTCCACTAGCCCGTCTTTTTCACATCTGAAAGCTCCAGCGTAGTCGACCACGACATTTTTTCCAAAGTAATCTTGAACAAAATCTACTTTGATTCCTCCCACCCCGAGGCACATTTCCAACCAATGATCGAAACGATGGCAGTACCTTGTGACAGCTGCGAAGCACTGCGGGTCCGGTAAACTAACTAATTCGCGCAGCACCCTGCTCACATGCGTCTCTTGACTAGGTCTTTCAGAAGCTCTACAACTCCTGTGAACATCATCGTTACGCCAGACCATGACGGACGAATTGAAACCGTCCTTCGCCATCTCACACGCCAGAGTCCTAGTGGAGAGAAGCATGAAATTGCCTGAGTAGGTGTCCAACCAGTCCAGCGAGCCCGTGATCACTTGATCAAGGTCTAGATAAGCCACTTTTTTGTACCCTACTAATTCCGGTCGCCCGAGCAAGCTTGCTTTTCCCCACCATCCATGCAACGTGGGATCTAGAGTATGAAATCGAACTTCGTCCCTGCCTGAGAACAACGATTCTTCTTGTGCTGTCTCAGGGGTTTTCTGGTCGGTGAAACAATGGAAATCGAATGCAACCGCTTTCAAATGCCGTTGCGCGCCTCGATGCAAACGCGCGACGTCCTTCATACTGTAGACTCGCGTACCCCACAGAACGCACGCGATAGCAAGCTTTGCGTCAGCTTTTGTGGAAAAAGAACCACGTGGGTCACCAGCGTTTATTTCACTTGGCAGGGTGAAGGACATTTCAACATCTCCATGAGTGTCAATCCCTTCATCGGCGCTTCGCCCATCTTGATGGACTTTGAGATCTACGGATGCGTCTCCATCAGTCCGACTGCGCCATAGACTCAATTGTTCCCTTGCCAGAAGAATGAATGACGATGCTTGAGATTCTGCTTTTTCCGCTGGTGAAAGCACTTCTAATACTTCATCCTTTGGAATATTCTGCAAGCTCTCAAACTCGTCAAGGATCGCTTCCCACACACGGCACACGGCATCAGCACGTCTGTGTAGAGATCTCAGAATATTCGCACTCTGCATGACAGCTTCGCGAGCTTTTGGGTCGACAATTCTAGCCAAGTCGCAAATTTCCAATGCCATTACTTCCGCTGAACTGTGACTATTACAGCCTGCGTCTAGATTAATTTCCTCGAAACCGTCTTGTATTACTGCGTCGTCATCATCGGGACGAAAATACAGATTCGAGAGATTCACAAGCACTTCGGAAATGACGGGAGCGAGTTTTCTTTTCACTGCGCTTTTCTCCTTCTCGCGAGTTGTATAAGTATTATCATGATCTTTTAACTCATCTAAGTCTTCACGATCTGAGGATGGCAACGGCGTCTCCCATCTCACCCGAAATATGTCAAGCACGGATCGCGCTTTTGCTTGACTCAGGCCATGAGGCCCGTTGAGAGAAGCATCGAGGCAGCCATCTACATCGCATGTAGAGAATTCTTTCTCAGTCTCCGACGCGGCATCATTTTTTTCCACAACGCCGTGCAGTGGCTCCCCGTATTCCTCCATAAAGCAACCATCAAATAGTCGTAAAACCAGATCCAGGCAACTGAAAAGCATTGATTGTGCCAACCGTTCCGATATCGCTCTCAAGCGCTGCCTTTCGCCGCTTGGCTCGCGCGCAGTTGTCTGCTGTAGGCTCTTCGCTTCCAGGATAAGAACCCGTCCACAGGCTGCTCCGAGCTTCAGTGCGAGGACCGATAGTACGTGGCCAGTCTCATCTGCAATTCTAGGAGAGTCTGCCGTTGAATTGTGAGATCCCTGCTGGTGCTCAAGTAGAGTCTCATTTTCTGGTGCATCAGCAAGGACTTCAAGGCCTTTGCAATACTGGTTCAGGGCTTTTGGCAGAGCCTTTGCTCGCTCCATAAAGTCGCCAAATTGCAAGTGCAGAGTCACTTTTCGGACACTTTCGTCGTTGGGTTGCTCTCGTGGTAAGCGAACAGGCACAAGCCTACTAATGCGAGTCAGCAAGTCGTCGAAATGATCCATTTTTGCACTCGCTAAATACGTTTCTTTATTGATGATCGATGTATCAATATTATGGTAGTATCTAATATCAGTATCGCGTTCACCGCGATCACAGAGGGCGATTTCAAGCAAAAACGTCTTCGTCATTCCCTCCTAAATGACAAACTATGGGTTGAGTCGCTTTGCGTCACAGCCAATCAGCGTGTGTTGATTGTTGAATGATGGATATTATAAGAATCGTTTTACCGATAATTGGAGTCTTTTTTTTAGCTTGTTCAGTCCTCTATCTTGTTCTTCCAAGACGCACGCCACATTGATCAAGTAGCAGGCCTTTCATGCTTGTGCTTGTTTCTGACCCTCGCCTCGATGACATCAGTACTTCCAGAAGTGTCTAAAATAGTATTACCTCGATATTGCTGACACTCAGGTGGGTTTGAGATCAGGTCAACAGCCAGCGTACCTTTCAACACGTGGGCGATTGCGCTCATCCAAATATGACCAATGTCTCACACGGACCGTCTTCCGACGCTTGGCCTTGGCCATGCCGACTCACAACTTTCATCACGTATGCATAACAACGACAACGCTTGTAGTTTCTGTCATTTTTTTAAGATTTTGGTTTTCACCCACGACCTCGCCATCCTATCTTTTGTAAAACAACTGTAGGAGATTATCAAAGAACAAAAAACACGAAAGTTAGGTAGTGGTAAGAAGTTCTTACGTGCGAAGAGGAAGAGACATCGAGCGGAACCCTGGTATGGTGATATGGTTCTCGATTCGCGGTCGAGTTCTGCCCTAGTAGTCAGACTATCTGTCAGGCCAGAAAAATGAAGTACTCATTGACACCTGTGATGCCTAGGCGAATTGTCAAGGGCATTCGTTGAGTAAAAGACTCGTTTAGTATGCTTGGTGTAGCACCTGCTCTTTTGTCTGATGGCTGAACGCAGTTACAACCCTTCGGCCATGTCGTCTCTTTCATAGCATACAAAAGCACACGATTAAAAGCACGACTTCAACTTACTCGTTGTTACAACCAACGAGAAAGGTAGCATTGTTGTCTACACTACCTTCAACATTCTTCTAATAATTCATCAATAATATCAAACTACACATAATATAAAACGACCCATCAAAATCTCTACACATTTCGTAATGAATTTTTTGTTTATCCAAGTTCTTATCATCTACATCTTCTAGTAGTAGTACTACTACACTAGTATGATGACCTGCTCCTCGTTCTTGAAAAAGAATCCCCATGATCGATGAAAAAATCATAAGTCATGATGGACCATATTTGTCAAGAAGAAAACCATACAACAAACTTATGTATCCGAGCACGCATGATATCAGTCAGAAAAGGAGTCAAAGTGAAAGCGATGTCCGCCATACTGACCCAGTTACCTCTGTTGGAAGATGATAAAGATAAGACTGCTGAATGGTAGGGAACAAATGCTTTCAGCACCTCCACTCCACAGAGGCTACAGTTGTACAGATCTCGCCCTAGTTACTCTAATCCATGTTCGCACGCTTGTTGATTACTTTTTTTTTCGCCAGAATCTGAAACGACTCACTAATTGATGGTTGTAGCTTTCGTGCTATAATTGCTTGTCGAATTATTTGCTGAAAGACAGTTCAAATTAATGTACAAAACAGAAGAACTGATGTTATCATATTTTAGAGTTAGGTTTTTTTTGACCCATATCGGGTCGGGTTGCTCGGGTTGCTCGAGTTGCTCGAGTTGCCAACCCAAATTTTTTGCGCGGCGCCCTTCGGGCGCAGATTTATGACCCTACGAGAGACCTTAACAGGAGCGCACGACACGACCACGCGCCGCGCCGTAGTTGCATACTGATGGCGGCGCGCTCGTGTATAATTCCAATACCAATTTAGCAACCTCCTCCAGTATACTTACTGCTATGCCCAAGACTGGACACGTCGCCCGCTGAAGCCAGCAGGCGGAGACTCGCTCTCAGCCCCCAAGTAGATTGGCCACGCTCGCACCCGAAGAAAAATAAATGGGAGAGATCGCCAACGACTCAGAGACGACAAACAACAGCGCCACTCACCTCAAAGAAAAACAACAGAGAGCAGGGGCCTGCGCTCCTTGTTTTCGCTTCAAACACGCGCCCGCACGCTACAAAAGAAGAGCCCGAAAGCCTGCAGAGCCCTCCAAACGTGGCTGCCCCTTTCATGAGCAACAACAACAAAAAAGAAACTGCGCTCTTCTCCATTTCTTCACTTAGAGCGCACGGATGCCCCTCCATACCGCCCGGCTTCGCCCCATTTTGCTGGGTCAGGATTCTCCTGGCAACCCATGGCAACCCGTTCCAGATTTGGAACCCCTGCGCTTCGGCAACCCGAGCAACCCGTTGCAACTCGAGCAACCCGAAACCCGTTATTTACCTTACTCTAATATTTATGTCAACGACTGCCACTGCCATGTCGGAGAATATAATGTTTATTAGTGAATCATGATAGATAATGTTGTCGACAGTTACAAATTCTGCCGGGACCTCATAGTCGTACAAGTCGGTGTAGATCCGAAAATCGCAAGTAAAAAAATGACAAGGATAACGATCAACCTCGTATTTCTTCAGCAAAGTAGGTCGTAAGCCTGCGCCTGCGGTAGAAGTGTCTTCGCCAACTCATATCGATAAGTATCTTGTTGAAGACGAGTGCTGGCGCATGTACGAATCATATCAATAAGACGTACTTACGGCCTTCACAAGACGCTCTTCCTTATCCACGGCCCCGATGCTATCCTCAGCTTCACAAGGGGTCATCCTCGTCTTCTGGGTGTAAGGGAAGAAATTCCCGAAGGGCCTCGACCTTCCTTACATCAGGAATACCGGACTGCATTGCCACAGTGATGAACCGATCGCTGTGGATTCGCCGTCGGTAGAGCTTCCACCACAGATCCCAGCCATGACGACACCGCAAAAGCGCTGCTCTCGACTTCGCTGCTTGCACCAGCCTCTTAATCATTCTTGCTTGAAACACTTCATCACTCGGTACGCCTCTACTTGAGGAGCTATTATGAATTCCACAAGGAGGCGCGTCTGTATCCAGCTGGTCGGCACCCACGTCAAAGCGCTCACCCTGAAAGAATTCTGGAAGCACAATGCGCTCGAGCCAACGCCACATCGAGAGCCGGGCGCCCTCCCGTTTAGTGTACGTTGTGAAATCGATTTCTCCAGGAAGGTGCTTTGGCACACCGCCCTCCTCCTGGCCTTGCTCTTCACCATAAACTGGTGGCTCAGACGCGGGATCACCCGTCGGTGCTGCAGCTGTCCGTTCACGCTCGCGCACGTCAGCTTTCAACATGCTAGGATTTCCGTACATGCCTTTTACCGCATGCAAAAACTCATCAGCGCGCTCCTTCCCTTGCTCTCGTACCTGCGTCTCGGCCTCCAACAAGGCAGCCTCGTCGTCATCTGCGGCGGCCGCGCGGGCCGCTCTTCGGCTTTGATGCGCTCCGCTCGCAGCTGCCGCTGGTGCCTGCTGATAAGCAGCACGCCCGCTTGTTGAAACTCCTCGATCAAAGTGGTGCTGCTGCTGTTGCGCTGTGCTGCAATAATATTCCTGTTGCTGTGACGACGAAGTCGTTACGGTACTACTGTAAGTACTTCGAGGCTCGTGTTGCGAGGTCGTGGGATATTGTTGATATGCATGCTGCTGGCTCAGCTGTGTCTGCGCTGCCGCCCCCTCAACGTAATGCTCCGTGTACTGTAGGCCGGCAGGTGCAGAAGCACCGTACGCGTAGGTCCCGGACTGATTGTACTGAGCATTGCTGTAATGCGGGTACTGCTGAGCATGAGAAGATGCGCTTGGGTGATGATACCCTTGCGGGTAGCCTGCAGTGATGTAAGGCTGCTGTGCGTAATACCCTTCTGAGGAATAGCCACAAGACACTCCTCCTGCCGTTTCGGCACCAGCCTGCGCGTGCAAAGTGCCATCCTCTGCACTGGCGGAACGCCCTCCAGGCGCACCAGGCACGTAGTTGTAATACGAAGTCTCAGCTGCTGAACCTGAAGCTCCTGCAGATCCATCGTGGTACGCGGCCGTGACAGATTGCTGATACTGCTGGTGGGCTTCGGCTTGCTGGTCAGCAGACTGATGATGATGTTGTGCCACGAGGTAATCATGACCGCCTGCTGCCGAATCATGAGATGCCGCACTCTCCTCTGCTCCGCCGAAGAGGTTGCTTCCCGGCAAGACAGAGCTAGAAGAAGATCCCACGTGAGAATTTGTTGCGGCGTACCTTGGCGCCGCCGCGTTCTTCCCGGAAGACCTCGTGCTCTTTCTTGTTGCTGCGGCCGTACTTGCGGTGGCGCCATGATAGGTGGCATAATTGGCGTTATTCTTATAGCTTGCACTTGCTGTAGAAGTTGATCCAGTGCCGATATGTGCTGAACCTTGTCGCTGCCAGACTACGCTCCCTACGGGCACCGACGAAGGCATGCTACCCGAACTCGCACCAGTCGACTGCGATGGAGTTGCATTGACATTCTGGACTGTCATCAGCACTTGGTGCGGGTGCTGCTCCGCTCCGTTGGATCCATTTTGGGTTGCTGCAACTGCGAACGCCAGCTCCTTCTCTTCATCGACGTTGACGGCTTGAATGTCCTCTGCAGGCTTCGTTTTCAAATATTTTTTGATCATCGCCATGAGGCTGCTCTGTTCCCCGGTCGTGTCTCTGGGCCCTTTCATCTTGACCGCTACCACGCGATCAGAAAAGGTATTCATCAATGCCTGCACGTCTTCACGGCTCAAACACTCACCAACTTCTTGCTCTTTGCGTTCGTAGGATCCAGACCTGATGTTGAGGTTGCAACGTGATACGAATAGACCAAATGGAAACGAATTCACACGTGAATGTCTATCACTTACAGCAGAATAAGAATCGTAGTCCTACATAGAACCACATGTTGATACAATGCATATGCAAAAACGGTTTTAATACGCGCTCGATTCGCCGAGCCACTTTGACGAGAAGAGAATGTGCCGAACCCAATCAGCTCTGCTTGGAGTGTTCGATTGCAGAAACATCTCCGCTGCCAAAAGAAACTGCATCATGCTAGCACCAAGGTAAGCCTGGAGGATGAGATCGGCAGAGACGATAAACCTTTTTGATACTACAAGGAAGCAGTGCAATCGCATTAGTCTGACACTTCTCACAGAATCTACAAATAAGATGAGCAGTTCAAACCTCGTTTGACCTGAGACAAAACTCTCTACATTTTCTATCCAGTCAAATCGAAGAACCTTCTATATCAATTCGCACTACCTTTCCCCGACCGCCTTTGCTAGCGGAAGAGTCGATAGCAATAGCGACAGCCCTCTGCACGTAGTCTACAACACCACGTTCGAGGTACCGCAAAACATACTCCGTTGCAATCTTGTTTTTCTTGGCTCCCCGAGGCCCTGCTGCTTGTCCGCATAGGTGGCGAATGTACGCACCAGCAGCGCCGCGAAGACAATGCCTGAGATAGTTAGCGTCTGCAGGTGGCGTCGCCAAGTGCTGGCTCTTTGCATCCTGGCTTGCGCCGTGCCCCTTTTGATTTTTAATAGAGTTGTAACCGCTGTCTCTTGCACCTGATGATGAGGAGGAACCGCCAGCCTGCGTTTTTAAATTGCCACGACTATTGTTGGACTGGTGTTTGTTGTTGTTTTCGGAGTCGCCTTGCCAATGCTCCTCGTTTTCGGATTCCTCTTCATCGTTTTGCAGTACATCCAAGTTATTATTGCGGTTCGTCGCGCCATTTTTGTTTTGATTGGCAGTCCCACTGGACGTTCCGCTCTGCTGGCCTCCCGCAGACCCACCTGCACCTCCACCGTTTTGCTGGCCGCGAAAGGCTTTCTTCTTGCGGACGGTGTTCCAGGTGTCACCACCTTGATCACCATCGCCAGTGCCACCTGCCTCGTCAGCGTAGATGGATTTGCGCCTTTTGCTATCTCCGCCTCCACTGCCACCTCCGTTCTCGTGGTCTCCCCCGTTGCCTCCACCTTCACCAGAGCCCGAACCAGATCCACTAGTAGTATTTTTATTGTTGTTGCCCGACGAATGTTGACTCGACGTACCTCCACCCGACAACGAAGAGGAACGATTTTGCTTACCTCCACCGCCTCCTCCACTGCCGTTGCTATTGTTGTTTGACGATGAGTTGCCATTAGACAAAGAACCACTGTTTGAAGACGATGAGTTGCTGCTATTACCGCCACCGCGGTTGTTGTAGTTCTGCTCCCTTTGGGCACCTTGATGACCGCCACCACTCCAGGAGCCGCCTCCGCGGTGTCCTGACCGCTGCCCTCCAGCATGAGACGCGCCGTGGCCTCCATTCCCGCCGGCAGCGTTCTCTCCTTCTTCTGCCTCGTCTTTTGCACCGGTGTACAGCGGTGCCGCGGGAAGGTTCGCTATTTCGTCGATGAAGTTGACATCTTCGTTGACTTCCACGAGCATACCTGCCTGTGGTTCTACTTCGGCATTCCCGCCGTCTCCAACCTCGCCGGCGCCGACATTGCCTGCCGTAGCACCGCCACCAGCCGCAGCAGAACCGCTGGCGTAGCTTCCTGCCCCACCGGAAGCACCAGCGGAAGCGCTGCATGCTCCGGTTGGCGAGGGAGAAGTACCGACGCACGCATTATTTGTTTCCTTGAAAATCGGGATTTTTTGTTCGTTCACGCTGGCGCCACAGTGCCACATCATATCGCTAAAGAGGCGGAGCCGGAGTTTACTCTCCGCCTCTTCGTTCACCGCCCAGCGACAGCGGTGCAGATCCACGCAGATCGATTTGGCTACCTGGATCAAAAATGACTGGGAGTGCAGCAAAAACACCGATCCCCCCTGAAGGTGCGTCGTGGCACATGCGCGCTCCGCGTCGCGGAAAATCCAGCACCCCGTATTAATGATCACGTGCGGCGTGTAGCGCTGATGCTGGTGAGGATGATTCATATACTCGCTGCCCAAACCACGGCCAGCCGTAGATGGCGTGATCTCGCCACCTCCTGCGTTACTGTTGTAACTGTGCCCGCCATGCTGAAGTAACGATCGCTGCCTCACGGGACGACAACTGATCGTCACAGTCTCCATATCGCCACTCACCTGCCTCTCCTCCCACATGCAGCTCGGGTGCCACCAACTCATGCCTTCGCGGTGGCCTAGAAATTTCGCAACGTGCTGATTGTTCCGAAACTGCGAAATTTTTTTGTACTTGTCCGCTGTGTTAATCAAGACCTCCCCGCCATCGTGGTACAGGAAGTACTTGTTGTCGGTGTGCCAAAACGTGGGCCGGCGATCAAACTGTCGCTCAGTGTCTAGCCGGTAAATACCACGCAATGCCGGACGAAGCTTCCAACCGGTCAATTCAAACGCTGTCATTTCCGGCGCTTGCACGCAGCAGGCCTCACGGCCAAATTCACGGGAGCCCCGCACGACCTTGACAACGACAGCGTGTCCAGCCTGACCCGAACAAAAGACGGTGTACTCGCGATGCAGCTGCTGTTGGAAAAAAGCCTCAATGCTCGTCTGCAGGAGGTCACAGAGCCACACGCCCATGTTACTCTGGTCTGGAGCAAACTTGCGGAGCTCCTGCGCCTTCTTTTTCTCCCACTCTGCCTCTAGGTCCGGCAATTTGGGACCCATCAGGTCCATCAAGATCGGTGGGAGCATCAGCGGTCGCCGCTGCAGCTTCTCAATCAACCGCTGGCGAGCGATATTGCCCACTCCACAGGGTTCGCAATGCGGGTAGTTCTTGCGCATGAAAGTAACCAGATGAGTCTTGATGATATCAGCACGGTCGTCGCCACTAAAGTGACGAAGCGCATTTGCTTCAAGGCAGTCCGGGTTACGAGTCAGCGCAACGCGTTAGAGCAGCTCCTCAGCAATGCTGTGATAACTTGTTTGCAATCACTCACATTCCAAAGAGAAAATTAAAATACACATCCGCACTCAGTACTGACCAAACAGGATTCAACATGCCGCGCGGTCGTTCGTTGCATCGGAAGAATGAGAATCAGCTGGGGCTTGTACTACACATGAAGCGAAGTGGGGCCCCTTCTTCTACAAAAACGTCATTTGTAGTACTAAAAAGAGAGAAAAAGATGAAGGTGTAGGTGAGAAAGATAACACAAAGATGCATAAGTGAAGAGAAACTTCCGATAGTAGTGCACCTGGGATGAGTGGGTGCCAGCCAGGGTTTTGAAGTCCACATTGTTGAGCACTTCGTGCCACGCGCCGATGACTTCCGCTGTTTCCTCAGGCCGTGTCAAACTGTTGAAGCGGTCCCTTGAACGTATCTCGAAATCGAGCAAATTGTATCCGAAGTGCCAACGGTTCCCTTTCGAATAATTCCAACTAGAACCGCGGTTTTCATGGAACGGTGCTCGACTGTTGTCGTTCGACCACGAGCTGCCGCTGTGCTGCGGTACTTGCACCAGCATTCCCTTGACGTAGATTCGACCCGCGAAATCTGGATCTAGCAGAACTTCGTATTTGTTCCACTGTGGTCGCCCGCTGCTGTGGGGAATCAGCGGCGGACGGATTTTTTTGTGCATTAGAGCTAGGATTTCTTGTAGTTCCTGAGAAGTGCATGCTTTATGTTCCTCATCCTTTCGCATCTCTCATGACATGATGGTGGTCATGGTTGTAGTTCTCACTCAGGGTAGTACCAACTAAAACAATCAATGAATGATGAAAAACTACAACTACTCGCTCCCTTCCTTAAGTATTGTTCTCCGAGAAGAAACAGGTAGCGGCTGGGATCCAGCCAGATGTTGCTGATAGTTGCGACAGTGTCTCGCTGAAAGTCCACGTCCAAAACCTTCTCGCAATACTTCTGCCAGGCAAGCGGGTTGTGGTGGGCCATTGTAGGGCCAAAGATATTTGGATCGTTCTGCGCAGACTGCATCCAGTTGTTTCCACCAGAGGAAGAACAGTTCGCAGAGTACGTCGAGAAGAGACTTTTGATCGTGTAATGCAACGTGCGGATGTCCACGCAGTTCGACTTGGCGCGAGACTCGAACTCGAAGCGGTGACCGACCGAGAGCAAGCTGACCTCGCAACCAGCCGGTGCTTTTGAGAGCACGTTCACCGCTGACTGTAACCCATCGCCGAATTTTCCCTTGATGCCTCTCGCGCCCGACTGCCGTTTCTCTGCGCCCGTGAGACCGGCAGTGAGACACCGTGGCGAGAGAACCGAGTTGTAGTTCACGCAAAACAGGAAACCGCGATACTTCGCCGCGGGTCCCTGCTGCGAGGCAGAACCGCTGCTTCCCGTGTAGTTATAGCCCTGCATGTGTGAATAAAAATAGTTGTTCCCGCCACTCAAAGCGCCGCCGCTGTGTTGCTGCTCCCCGCTGCCGGACACCCCGTTGCTTAGCGTCTCAACAACGAGGCCAACCGCGTGGTTGCGTCCGCTCATGCCGGCAAAGTCGATAACGCCCGCTTTTCCCTTCATTTCGCTCGTCGACGCATCGATCGCACAACAGACGAACCGACCGGGACCATCGGGCTGTAGTTCCGGAATCAGGTCCGCTGCTCGACAGGTCGCAAGGCATTCATCGTGCCAATTCTGAATGATCTCGTCGCGTGCCAAGTCCACGCCCCACGCTTTGACGTAGTCCTGAAATAGGTTCAAGTCGAACCACTTTCCCTCAGAGCGCCAGAACTCGTCGAGTTTGCTCTGCCGATCGATGGGTCCGCTTCCAGGAGGAAATATCTTCGGTGTGCACTGCATCATGATGGATGGGCTGTCTTTATAGCCGACGTTGCTTGCCGAAAAAGCATTCTGGTGGTGTTGTTGCTGATGAAAAGTGGAGGCCCCCGCGCCGCTGTTGTGGGACTGCTGATGATGTCGGTGCTGATTTAGACTCCCTCCACCACTGCTATGGGATTGGTGCCCTTTTCCAGCAGAAGAAGACGAGTGCTGCTGATGTGACATCGGCAGCGGCGGGAGAGGCACCTGCGGAGGCGGTTGTTGTGCGTGATGGCCAACGTGGTGATGATGCCCTCCGTGATCTTGATGCTGCGATCCTAGGTGTTGCCCGCCTCCGTGACTATAGCCGCCGTGAAAAGGCGGAGGAGCTGTAACCCCCGGAGCTGCAAATCCTGGCGCCGCAGCTTTGTTATTCGTCATCTTCGCACTGCACGAAATGAAGCAAAGCGACAAGACCCACGGCGGTTGGCAAGAATAAGGGCTGTGCTTCTCACTCAGCTTCACAGGAGAAAAGCTAAGGTTCACTGAATGCGTCAAAGCGCGAAGACTGGTGCCCCAGTCGCCACCTTCAGCTTCATCTCTCAAGGACAATCGTGTTTGCTACGAAAAGAAAAAAGAACCTTACACAAAATCACCTCCAACTCCAGTAGACCACCTCAAACTTATAGCGTAAGCGATATTTCCTCTTTGAAAGAAATTCATGTGATAGGAATTTCTTTCGCTGTAAAATACTTAACTTCTTGAATTCAGATCAGGCAATGCTAAACTACGATATCAAATAGTTACTTTTACATCCGTCGATGGATGATTACAAGGTAAGTAAGTCCATTTTCGTCATCCGATTACCTGCTTTTCAGGTTGGAAAGAAATATTAAAGCGTCTTACTAAATCTGGTGGAGTAAATATCACGTCACTGACGGTCACAATTGTCGTGCAGAATGTATTCGTCTCGAATTTCCATCATCTACCGAGCTCTATCTTCATGTCCTGATGGTATTGTTCATCCGTACAGGCCTTTGTGCTAGACGGTGTGTAAAGGAAGGGCACATTAAGCTCGATGAAGGGACATGATTTTCTGCGAGAGAATAGAGAACAGGGCGGACGATGACAACTCCCAGCGTCAAACGCAAGTGAAGTTGCACTTCTTCCAGGGACGGCTTTTGTTCTGTGAGACTTTAGGTGCTTACATCAAGGTCAATGTGCGGGGCAGTCGGAGGGGGGATTCTGGTTTTTTGTACTTACTCAATTTCTCTGGACCATGACAGTTATTATATTGTTCCTCGGGGTAAATCAAAGAAAGCTATGTTTTGGGACACCCCTTTCTTGGTTACAAATAGTACAACTACCAGGTTTGTCTTGGACGGCGAGGTAAGGATATGCCGCAGCAGTATTATGATTTGTGATCATCACATCACGGTCTCTGATGATTCTCCCCCATCAATCGCATCTTGGATTTTTCTCCTACAAGTGGAGAAGTCATCATGCATACAATTCTGCCTTTTGAGTTCGATTCATAGCCGTGATTTCCACACTCACGGAACTCGTCATTAGAATAAAATCATGCGCTCTCCAGCACCTACTCGTCATGACCTGCCATGGCGAAGTCGAAGTTCTCCTCTCGGCGTTTGCGCTCCGTTTCCGTATCGCTGTATGCAGTCATGAAAAGGGCGAGCATACCCAGCAGAGGGCTTAAGGCAAAGAGGACCTTGAAGGACCTCCAGCAAAACTCGAGTACACCAAACTCTCCGTCGAGCGAATCCATCTTGTATTCTTTGTCTTCTGGAAGAGTATGTAGAAGATAATAACTATGTATGACAATCAATGCCTATTAAGCTCTCGCTCCCTTACCCCAATCGGAAGTAGACTGAGAAATTCGTTTCTAAAGGTAAGTGACAGCAAATATGGCGATGGAAGAGTAGTGCGAGTTATATTTACATCGTCAGTATGAAAATGTTATCTGCTTCTTGTAGTTATCGATAGAAAATCGATTCAAGTGCTGCAATACCAATTCATGGAACAGTTGGCCTTTGTTCAAGAATGTGCTGAACTTCTGAAAACAGTCATGTTGTATTTCGACTGTTCGTCAATCAGAATTACTGGTTCTGTGGCTTAGAACTACAGTGCCTTCATCTCTAACGTTGCATCGAATTTTGATTCTGCACATGTTCCCATGTCCGCGCCAGAAAATAGTACAACAGCATCTGCTTCCAGATGATGCCTTCGTGGATCATTATTTTCAAACTCAAAAGTGCGAGCAACAAAGATCAGAGGACCATCTGCATGGACCCAACGGCGACCCGAGTGCATAATGCATTGAAGATAAAGCAACTCCAAGAGAAGATGGCACACTTGAGAATTAAGACCGAGAATCATGAAAAGCCATACAAACATGAAGAAAATTCTCAAGAGTTAACTGCGTCCATAATGAGCGCGTATAATCTTGCTCGTGCCAGTGGTCAACAGCACTTCTAGGCCTAGAACGCGCGGCTATCTACAAAAAAACTCAACACAGAAAACAAGCATTGTATGCTATCATTTATTTGAAGTTGAACTCCTAGTTCACATGAGATTTTTGTTCTAAAGGTTTTTCACTGTTCCATCTCGTTTACTAGCAGCTGCCGCCATCGCGAATTTTTGCGCTGCGATGCAAGCGGTACGGTCAACGAGCCACTTTGCGCCAGGTTCTGCCAGGACGCCTCGCGCGAACAGATCCACCTCTGCGGCAAACGCAGCTGCGAACCGCTGCGGAAAGGAAAACATTAGTGCTGGCGCATGAATGCTATCCTTGTCGGAACATCGTACAGACAGTTCTGGCGGTGTCTCCACGACGAAACGGCCCTTAGTTCCGAACACTTCAATTCTGTTGTCGTAACCGTAGGTCGCACCACGAAAGAGACAAACGTGGACGACGACACCCAACTTTTTGTACTTGGCGGTCACGGTTGCGGTGTCCGCCACCATCGCTTCGGCGAGCTCCTCGTTACTGCGTGCGCCGGTCGCGTAGACTTCCTCAGGCTTTTCGCCTCCGAGCAAGAGCCGGCAAAAATCTGCGTCGTGCGGCAGGCAGTCCATGAAGAGACGGCCTCCGTCTTCAGCAAATCCATGGGCGGCATAGGATGGTCAGCGAAGAAAACGTTGATGAAGTGCGGGCTTCCCGATCTTGTTTTCCGCGCTATCCTCACGCACCGCGTCGTACAACGCCATGTAGGAGGCATCGAACCGATGTTGAAAACCGCAGAGGAGGTGCAAGCCGGCTTCGTCTATCATATCGAAGAGTCGCCCGATCGCATCAGGCGTCTCCTCAAGCGGTTTCTCGGTGAAAATGTGCTTGCCAGCTGGTACTGCGCTCCGAATACATTCCTCGTGCGTGAACGTCGGTGTCGCAATCCACAATGCCTGAATCTGATATCCGAAGGTAGTGAGCACCTCCTTCACGCTCGAAAAAGCGCTACAATGATACTCCTCAGCCAACGTCTGCGCAGCGTCGAAACCGTGGCCGTCAATGCACAGAAGCTTGCATCTTCTGTTGCCGCAACTGCCCCATCCGCACCCGCGCCTATCAGGCAGACGTTGCAGCGTGCCCGGCATAGGTGCCTTTTGGGAAAGGTGCTCTGCAGGTATTCTGCGATTTCCATGGTTGCGATTCCGTCTTCGATGCTCGTTAGAGCTAGTACAAAATAGGTCGCCCTGCTGAAGAAACTGCATATCGTTTGATGTCTTCCGGAAGTGCTTCCCGGATCTCCTTCGCGCTATCACTTTCGTCAAGAAGGCCTTGGCCCATTTCAACTGAGAGGATTCGTTCATTTTCACTACTGAAAATCGTCGCACGGATTCTATCGTTTCCCGCACAGCGATCGCACTGGAAGCAAATTTGCACCAATTCATCGCCAAGACCTTTACCAATCGAGATCGTCATCGTGAATCGCACACGCGAGAAATCGCAAAAATCTACTTACCCGCTGCTCCTACCGCGAATACTCTGGATCGACATCCGGCACAGTAGAATTGGTTTTCAGCGCATCGAGTAAAGAAAGAGACTGCCATCATTAATTCGTGAGTTGCCATGTTCTTCTGAAGACCCTCATAATTACCTTCGAAGCACTTGTAGTTCAGGCCTGCTGGGTGCCATGAGTTGTTATGCTCTAGCAAAATCTTTAAGGTACTAGACCCATGCGCTTTACAAGAACTGTGTTGAGTAGTCTCATCTCCACTCAGCCACGATGATGCTACGAAACTGTTGCTGCTACCAGCTGTACATTTGCTCTTGCTGTCCGCATGCCCCACAGCCTTGATTTCTTTGAAGGTATCGACGGCCCTTGCCACGTGGTCCGACACGTTTTAGTTGAAGCCCATGAAAATCTTTGTGCCATACTTTTCAGCTTCGGCACTTATAGACTGCAAAAGCTCTCTCGATTCCGTTCCGGGCTTCTCGAGGTAGCTAAACATGTACCCCTTTTCGATAATCAACTGGAGCGCCACGTCTGGAGCAGCTGCGGCACGACATGCCACGAGTGCGACATGCGGTGTTTCATCCCCTGAAACTGGTGGCAGAGCGTCCACACTTGCGAAGAGCTCCAATTCTTGCTGCTGCCTTTGCGCTGCCCAAGTGAGGACGATATCCGACCTTGCACTGCCGCGACTTTGCTCAGTTTCGCGTGAGGGACGCGACCGGAAACCAATTGCTCGCAGTGGTATCACCCGATGCTAGTCCCCACTGTCCCAAAACCTACAACTGTATACTCCGCCACTGCAGGCTGAAGTGCGCCGGAGTGCGTCGAAGCAGATTCATCTTCGATTGCCATGATCCACTTGAACGAGAACTCAAGCAATATGCTGCAGCGGGGACTAGTACTTACTATTTCTGGTGTTGAGTGGTCGATTTCTGGTGTTCCGTGGTCGCTAAGCAACTATCGATATTCAGATATTGACACACACGAGGACGCATGACATAACAGCTTTATTGATGTTGATACGTTCGCTTCCTTCACAATGTTAGGACGACGCACGAACATGCCCTTGCTGGTTCGCCTTCGCGCACAGCTCTAATAAAACTCAAACACGGCTATAGATTTGCGTTTTTCATTCTTGCACCTGTCTTCGCCACTGCTTTTTCGCGTACTACTACTACTACGAAAGCTTTTCTTTTCATCCATGTCCATGTCCATGATACTATACAGAAAAAGAAGATCAATCTGTAGCTGTTATGCAACAATAGTTCTTTTGACTTCCTTATAAAAAGTTACTTATGACACCATACAAGTAAATGGATATAAAGATCTACTTCTCTTTTCCTGTGATTTCGTTGCGACTATCTTCTCTGGACTCTGCAACATCTCTGTTGTGTGACTGTACGATATCGCATTACTAAGTATCCAGCTCGCAGACGGCTCTTCGCGTCGCCCTCCGCGTCTCTTTCTTTGCTTGTTCATGCCATTCCGCAACACTTGCGACTGAAGCGATCACCGCCTTCGTTCCAACCGGTTGTATCAACGCGCCGTTGCGTGCCCCGCCCTGCTCGTGTGTGTCTTCGGCGTTTTCGCAACGGAGGCTTCCTCCGCAGCGTCAGCATATTACGGTCCAAGTCGAGGTGCTGCGGCAGCGACTTCGAAGATCTAGGTAAGTACAGACGGCGCCATCCATCGTCTCTGCCGGGTTCATCCAATACCGCTTTTGAAGCTCCTTATCGCGGGAAAGCTGCGAACATATCGAATGTGGTTGTTGTTGTGGACGTGGTTCCACGGCTGATTGCCTTCTCGATGGTCTCCTGGATGAGCGGGTCAACGCCATCAACCCAGGTTTGATCGGCATGGACTGTGTACATATAGCGCCAGCAAAAAGGGACGTCGAGGCAAAGTCCTGCAAACTCCCCGTACATCGTGGTATTCAGGATCGACACGTAATCGGCTTCCACCCACGTGTCTTTCTGTAATCATGAGTAACAGACGCAAAGGCAGTGAATAGACATAGAGGTAGGATAAATTTTCGACTTGCTGTACCTGTAGGACCCGATGATTATAAAAACTCCATCTACTAAAGCGGCAGTAAAGTTACATGGTGCATTCTGGGAAGTTCAAAACTAGCAAATGCAAACACAAGCTGATGCATATGTTTGTTGTACCACAATAGATGTCGGAAAGACTCCGGTAAAGTCCGGATTGTGCGCGACAGAGAAAACGATGATCTTGCTCATGTCCGACATGTCTGTTCCGGATATCTCGCCTTGAATTGCATTGTAGGAAATGTCCACGAAACGCGCTCGTCGCATGTTCCTACCAAAGTCTGTCGGTAAGCTCTCCGAGATCAGATTTTTGCTCAAATCCAACGTCTCCAACTCCGAAAAAGCCCACAAGAACGGCGGAAAGAGACTGAAATGAGATAATAAAGAACTAAGTTCTAGATAGTACTAGATAATGATCATGTTATTCAAGGCTACTGCGCGGAAACGCTATGTATCAATAGTAAAATCAATAGTTGTAAACCGCAACAACCGGATAAATTTTCCAAACTGCGTCACTTTCTCGACAGGTGGAGGTGGTTCATTATGCGAACTCAGTGTATTCGCAACAATTAACTTCTAAGCAAGTCTCTAGATACTTGATTCGATTCTGCGCTGCAGCTAGAGTCCTCAGCGTATCACCATTCTTGTAGATAAATGGCATCCCGGTGACCTTATTTCCGCTCAGTTCAACTGTCGTGAGATTCTTGCACATTTCCATGGAAGGCCACTCTCCAGTAACGTTGTTCGCATTCGGATTCGGTAGATTGTGGTACCGAGCCCGCGTTGTTGCGAGGTTGAGTCTTCGCAGACCAGTGAATTGATCTGTAGGATGTACAAAACAAGGCATAAATGAAGAGGATTGTTCTGATGAGGAAGAATGCGAATAGTCCCTCCTTGGAAAGACGAAAAGTAGGTCATGCACGAGTCTGCGTCATGATTTTTCAACGGTAAGACACTATTCATTTTTAATACAACTACGTAGGAGATGGGAAGTATAAAACATACAGAGGCTATATCGCGAAAGTACTCAAAAGCTGCGCGTCGTCAGGAAAGTCGGGATCGCCAAAAGTTCCGTTGATGCGGTTGTCGACGAGATTGATTTCAATCACCTTCCCTTCCTCGTTGCATGTGATTCCGTACCAATGGTCCCAACAGGGACTATTGTGTGCCGGCGTCTCGTAAATGTCCACGCATGTATTAGTGAAATCACACTCCTTCCGGTGCGAGATATTCCAATTCGTGTTCTCCCGCCAGTTGTCTCCATGCATCACCACGTAAAACCTACAATTTCGGGAATTTATGATTAAGCCTTCTTGAATGATGCTCACAAACAATGACAAAGAAAAAACCGGAAGTATATATTATAACATCAAAGAGTCTTACAATTTGAAGCCAAAGTAAGTAAATTCACTCGTCATCTATAGTAGGTTAAAAACCGGATCAATGCTTCCTTCTCGACATCACCTCGATTTTCTCGGATGCAGCCGTTTTTTAGGTTCACATTGAAAGTACAAGCCGCTTCGAAGTCGATATTGCCGAGTTGTGCGCGATGCCATGTGGCGTTTGAGACGGTAAGTTTATCGTCGTTCATTAAAGGATCACCGCCACGCACCACGTGCGGAAAAAAGATGCCAAAAAGAGCGCACACCAGCGCAAAACTGGTTGTACCAGCGCGACACATTGCGCCAACAGCACCGCGCAACGGCAAAATCATTTCTGGATTACGCAAGGATCTCCCGGAAACCGTGTTCGACCACTCTACCGACCGTGGGCCTTCTCCTGCTGTTCGCCTTTCTCAACAAGTACTCGATCAAATCGAGTGATTCGGACTAATTTGCTGCGCGCCGGCCCCAACACCCATCAAAGGACGGCGAAAGCAAATGTTCGTTCTGGGCTTCACGCTGACATCAATCTCGCTTAGACGTGGTCGCTAAGCGTCCTTATTCAACCATTGCTCCGGCTTTCTTATCCGGATAGTCCCGTCTCAGTGAGCCGTGATATTCGGATCACACACTCTGCTCGCATTTTTTCATCGCAGAGCAGCACTTCAACTACTCATAGCGTGACGATGTTAGTCGATTCGGATTGGACCCACTTATAACATGAGTGGGTAGTTCGGCTTCACCTAGAAGACCTACACACTGGTACAGTTAGTCCTGTTTTTACATCATTCAAAGCCATCCCCACAGAGCTGATATTCATTTTTGTAGACTCAGACTCAGACGCTGAATTTCTACCTAATTTAGTACACACAAAATTTTTTGTCCGCAAGAAAATCTGCAGCTCCTTCTTCACAAAAATGGTGGCTGAATCAACTCTGTTGTTTCTCAACATTTTGATCTCGGCCAAGTTTCACCTCTTCTCGAAACTCGAATACCGCGTGTTCTCTTTCTCTCTCGCATTCGACTCACAACTCTAAAAATGTTTTCCCCGGAATACGGTACGAATGTACAGTCGTGCGGTGAACCTCTTGCCAGACTGTGCCCTGTGCCGTCAAGGTGGATAAAGCCCCACGCGCAAGTCTATCGTCAGTGCCTCCTCGAACTACAAAGGTCGCCCACAATGTGAAGGAGTCTCGTCGTCTCTGCGTAAGTAGAACGCTAAATACTTTGGAAGATATCCCGGGAATGTTGTGGCTATTTGGTTACTCTGCCACTTGACTCAAAGGCCGGCCCTGCACACGTTTAGGTTGGTCAGTCTATGACTTCAGTGGTATCATTGTAGGAGTTCATTGATTGGAGTCGTGCCATATTTGGGCACGCTCCTATTTCCTCAAGTCTCTCCACTTTATTACTCTTTAACCTTTTCAGTTCTCGTTCTCGTTATGGGCGAGCAGAGTACTTTTCTCACTCGGACAGAGATGATAGCCTTTGTCGTCATGACATACGCAATGGCCGAAGAGCCTGCAGCCGCACCTTTGCCGATCCTGCCGGAGCAGAACGGCCTGACCTCCCAACCACTCCAAACGCAAGCGCGTGTCCTCGGCCGACCGTTCCAGAGTGAGCATAAGCGCCAGCCAAATGGGGTAGAGGCCCGCCATCACCCGGCACCACGGTGCTCGCCATAGTGCCCTTTGAGCACTGGGACACCCTTAGCGCGTCTCTATCATTTCCGACCGCCACTAATTCCTTGCGCCATCCCTTTCTTGCCTCCTCCTTGGTGGGTCCTTCTCCTTGTCTTTCCCGTGCTTGTGAAAGTGCTTGGCCTGCAAGGTGGCGCAACGTCTGGCTTCGTCAGCTCCCGCCCTCGCCCAGCTTTCCACCGTGTCCCGAATGAGTGCTGATCTCGTTACTTGGTAGCGCGCCTGCTTTCTCTCAGCATGCTGCTGCTTCTGGATATCATCCACGTACTCACGCAGTTCCCCAAGTAACGCGGCAAGCTTCTCCCCAGGGACCCCGCAGCCCATGGCCAGGCGCTTCACATATTGCGCCATAAGCTCAGCCTTGACTCTGTCGCGAGGAGGCAGCGAAGGGTCCTTTGCAGCGTCCACCAGATAATTCTCGCGCCCTTCAGACCCGTCACAAAGATCAAGAAAGCAAACACCCTGCAGAGCCCGCCTCTGTAATGACTTCGACGCTCTTGATCGCAGCACTTGGCCGATGTGTGTCGCCATCCCATGTGGGCACAGGTTTCAGACTCGAGAGGCGCTCTCCAACTATGCACCAGAGCAAAGACCCTCCCCCCCCTTCCAAGCCGGCACCCCTAGCGTAGGGGCAAGCGTCTGTAGATCAGTGGAAACTAGGTCCCTCATCGGCCCCGCCCGCTGCAGTGGCTCCTGTCTGGGTCCCGCAGTTAGTTTAGTAGAAGACGGAACGCACTACAGCAGCCTGCAGCCCGCCCTCCGCCAAGACCTGCCAGCCTCTTCTTCATATCATCGCCTCGCGTGACGAGCCCCCCAGGCTTTTCCAACCTAAGCTCTCCCGCCATCATCTTCATGAGTCTGCTGCCCTAGGTTGCGGGCTTTTATCTTCGCGGCGTCGCCAGTCTGCCTCTTCTTTTGACTTTCCCCCATGCCCGCGCCGTGGAGCGTCTCCGCGTTAATCTCTAACAGCGGAGACTTGCGGGGCTCTGCCCTATCTTTTACCGCCATGGCCTGAGACTTTTCGCGAGCTGGTAGCAGGTAATGTCGTCGGCAAAAAACGTCTCCGATACTCTCCGACACTAGTGCGCAATCACCTGACAGGCGAAAGCTACCAGATAGGCAACTACTGGCCTAAGCCTAACGCCCTAAGTGCCACACGATTTACCTATTGATGAAAGTACTCAAGCCCCGTCTTCTTATTCTTATACGTCGCTCCTTCGCGCAGCCTCTTGCTCCCTTTTTTTTCTTCCGCACTGTAGCCTTTCACCTCCGTACCCCCTTCCCATCAATACCGTAGGAGAGCCCTGCCCTTCTTGCCTTTCGTCGCGTCTACGGGGACGCTGCCCCATCTATTGCGAGGCCTCTCTTGGTTATCTTGAAGCAACGGCCCCAGGCCTCTTTCGGTTCGCGCACCGAGCTAACCTTGCTGACAAGAGTCTTACAGATGCGCGAAAGCGCTGCGAGAAAACACACGGGGAGCCGAGCAGAGATAAGAGCGCCAGTCTTTTACTCTGTGGCACCACGTCCAACCGAGCGGGCGGCGTGGCTTTAATTCCTTCGCTTTTTCTTTGAAGCAAAAGACTTAGCGTGGGCAGTACCTCCGCCCTCGTCATTCGAAGCACTCATAGTCATAACCATCACAAATGGAAGAAGCCACTACGTACAAACGCTCTCAAGAACGCAGCGAATTTGTTTTACGTCATCGGGAGACTGCACGTTCTTGCTGCTGGAGAGCATCGATATTACTTTTCGCCCAAGAGAAAAGAACAAAAGCGGCTGACTGCTATGCGCAACGGCTTCGCGAGAGATAGCGCGTAGGCCTGTTCGGCCTCACAGCCCATTTCGGGCGACGTGGCTAGAAGGTGAGTCCACTGATTAAATGCTCAAACTCTTGAACCTATTCGCCCCCCATGCTCTAGGTAGGTCTCCTAGTAAGTGTCGTTGCGGAAGATAAGTTTGAGAGTGAAGAAAGGTGATCTAAATGGGCAAGAACTGTCGAAGAGGATGGAAGCACCGGGAGAGAAGGCGACGACACTGATAACATCATGGGCAGACTCGCCAAGACATGTAGCCGAAGATGCTCGGGCAGAAGTAGGTTAGAAGATGGAAAAGCCGGAGAAGATGACGGGCGGCGAAAATAGCTTGCGCCGTTCGCCTCTTAACTGTAGCAACTGTCTGTATCCGCGCGATGCCTTCGCGAAATAGCAAGAGGGCAGAGGGATGCGCTGGGCGCCTCTGCGTACCTGATGAGCTGAGTCTTGCGGCTGTTCAGCTACCCCTTTCGGCTAGTCCTCCGGCGGCTATGCTGCTCCTCGAAACAGCGCCCACCGAGTGCGTGAAGCTTGCTGCCAGGCCGCAGCTTCTATCTTTTGGCCTACTACTCATGTGCTCGCAGGGAGTTCTTACTCCTTTGCACGCACTGACTTGCTTGCAGACTTTTGAAACTTCTTAGGTAGCGCGACACCGCGACAATTGAAATACACTACAGCGGAGCGGGCGTTTTGCTAGGGCGAGACCTGGCTCAGGTTTTTTTAGACAGGTTTGCTTTTGCTTTTTATTTGAAGCGTCGGACTTCTGGGTGTCTAGCTCCAGGGATCTTACCTTTACCGTGTGGCACCACAGTGAGTCCGAACATCAACGCCACCCATGGAGCAGCACGGAGGAGGTCAGCCTCTTCTTTTACAGCCCTAGAAGTTAGCGGAATCCTTACGACGCGCATTTCTGCAGATCTTTCTACCCTGCTTCCCCTCTTCTTCTTTCTTCTCGTCATACTTGTACACTGCTACCCTTGCTGCTTCTTCAGAAGGTGGGCCTCCTACTCTCTTTGCGAGCTTCAGCTTTCCCTTTTTTCTGCTTGCTGCGGGCCGCGCGCGGTAACCGCCAGACGAACAAAGTAGGCTCCTGTATGCGAGCCACGAGTATGAGCGCAAGCCTGCCTCTTTCTGAAAGAGAGAGCGGCCTTTCCCTTGCCGGTGCTGAGCCAACGCGATACAAGTGTCGAGCTTTGCAGCCATCCACGTCGCCCATAAGTCTGCCCGGCCTTCTCTGCGACTTCGCTTGATCTTGCCAAAGCTTGGGAGTGTCTGCTGATATGTATGCTGCACGATTCGGGCGGGTCGCTAGGAGGTACCCAAAGCCCTCGCCCTCTTCTCTCCTTCAGCGTCATCCGTTTCGGCGCGCTGGCTTCTTGAGATGAGCAGGAGTCTGGACCGACGTCACCTGCTGGGCCACAGCTACGGCTCTCCTTCGCCTCGCCTCGCAAGCTGCCATCTCCTGCTCTGCGACTTCGAGTGTCGTCGCGCCTCTGCACTGTTACAATTACAATTGCAAGCTTTTCGAATTTTTTTTTTTATGGCGGGCGGTATACTAAAAGAAAATAGTAAGACCCACGCACTTTCCAGGATGCTGCCCGGCGATGGTGGGAGTGCATTAGCCTCCTATACTAAACGCTACCTACATACTTGCGCCATCGATTATAAAGTGGCCGACTCTAAGAGCTTGCAGAAAGCTGTCTGCCTCTGAATGTGCGCACTTTTGTCATTTTGAGACCACAGGAAGCTGCCTGCGTTTAGTATCTCACGAATTGCGCTAGCTCATCAAGTAGCGCTTCTAGGATGTTCGATCGTTACAAACATAAGAAAACTAAACACACAGTCTGATCTTAGTAGAAGCTTAAGATCTTTTTGTAGTTATACAAAAAAAACGACTACAGCGCAAACACGGGCTTCGCATGAAGTTCACTGAGAGAATATCATGGGGGTCGACGCGGGCAAAGAGACCGGGGTGGTCTACTTTGAAAATCCGACTACGCTCAGCAAAGGGCTGCAGCTTGCAATCCTCAGACCGAAATTCGAAGGTTCGACGCACCAGCTCGGGTGGGCGCCGAGAAAGCATACACTTCGCAGACGCAAAAAGAAAGAGAAAACATAGACTCTAAAAATAGAGACTAACGAATTATTCAATTGCCAGCCTTGTGAAATCATTCAAAACACTAAGACAAACTCTCCGAAGCTTATAGATACGACAGCACAAAGATTAGCAGACAGATGGGAACAAGAACGCAGACGCTAAGCGTGAGAGTCAAGCGAAGCTGCTTACGTTGGTAGAAGTTGCGCAAACAAGGCGCGAACTCCGTTGGAAATCACATAAGTAAGCACTAAGCAGTTGCGACAACTAGATGCGGAATCAGTAGGCTCTTGGTTCTCAGTCTTACTTGCAAGCTGTGGACTCAGTCCGCGACGCTTTTCAGTCAACTTGCGTAGTAATAACTAACAGCACTCAGCTGCGGCGACAAGATGTGAGGCCGTCTCTTTTACAACTTACAAACTTAGTCTTCTTATTTCCCTTTCGATGGATTCTCCAGAGGCTGCACTGGCGACTTCTCTTTCAACTACTGGCGAAACTTTCTACTTCAAGACCAAGACAGGCGACAACGTCGACGAAGAGCTAAAAGCTACCTACGAGAACCCTCCTGCTAAGACTTCCTCAGTCTGGTAATAGATCATCTTCTTTATCTGCTGCTTCAACAACAGCAGCAGCCGGCGCGGCATCCTTCGCTTTCGGTTTCATCCGTCGGATTTTGAACCGAATAAAGGACGCGGGGTCCCCAAGTATCTCCTGTTTCAAGGCAACAGCAGCACGGAATGCGGATAAGGCGTTGCCGCCGTAGTCAGCAGGCCGCAGGTCCTTCGACGTCCGTCGCCTGAGACCGTCAACGACTACCGGAACCGCAACACGGAAGCAGCTGCGAGCCTGAGACCATGAGATGTGTACTAGCAAAACCGCTGGCAAGCCAGACAGACCCCCATCGCCAGCAGCTCCATAGCGCTCCGGGATAGCAGCCTTCGGGGCACGAGTGACATCGTCAGAGTTCCCTCTAGCCCTCTTCTTCTTGCCGCGGCTAGCAAGCTCAGCTGGCTGCTTCTTGGGTTTCTTCGCGAGCGCATCTACCCGCTCAATAGTCGACCTCTGGAGGTGGAGGACAGCACGCGAGTGCCTGTAAGCGGCAGAAACCGACACGAAAACACGACCACGACCAGCACGCACAGGAGCAGCCGCTTCAGTCCCCGCGTCTTCAACTACTTATATCATCGGACATACTCACATCAGAAGACGACGAGCCGCCAGACATAGCATCGGCACACTTAGCCCAAGACGTGCACTCCTGGCAGAAGCACTCCACCAGACAGATAGCGCCATAAGCACAACAAGTGTCACATCTGAGGAACGCGCAAGAGGTCAGCGCAGCGTAGACGCGAGCGTTCGCAGCCTGGAGGTCGTCCTTAAACGAAACCGACTCCACCGGTTTGGTTGCCAGCGCAGCTACGTCCTCCGTGTCAAAGCATCGGGCAAGATGGTGCAGGTCGCCATCTTCGGCCGTTGTGCTCGCGTGCATAGACAAGACCTCTGCTAGAGCGTCTCCCTCGCGGAAACTCGTTGGCGCCTGCATGCGCTCGGCGTCAGCAGACTCGACGGCGGCACGTTTCGGGCACGCCGCCTCATGTGCCAGCAGTGCGTCAATTCTCCAGGACGCCGCAGCGTCAGAAGAGGCCGAAGCTCTAACCAACGGGCCGATAGCGTGGCCACGACAGAAAAGCCCACTGCTCGCATTTGGCCGCACATGCCACCCGTGGGCCGACTTATCGCAAAAACGGCAACGCACCTGCGGCGTCGCCCCTGGCCTGACAGCATCCCCATAGATGATCCGCAGCGCGTTGGCCGTGAACTTCCACGCTGAAAGATCATACCAGCGACGTAGTCGTGGATTGCGTTTCGGATCAATTTCAAAACAGTCGCCACGCTTGTAAAGCTGAGCAATCCAGTGGACCTTCGCACTACGCCTCGCAAATGCATGGCGACATCTCGCGACCCTTGATCTCTGCGGGCGGCACAGCGGACAGAGGATGCAGACTGGAGGGCAGATTGTCGAGTAACAGTCTCTCTTTCGCATCTGCACACTCTCCCGGGTTTGCTGGCCTCACAAGGACGTGCAAATTAGATTTGATTGTGCCCCGTATACCCCGCTGGGACTTTCAGGGACGGTATGTTCTATGTCTTTGTTTCTTGAAACTTTATCACCAGCTGTTTACTAATACGACCTTTTTTTCACTCGGCGCGTTTCAGCACCTTGATGTTGAGCCAAAATGGCTACGGAATTTTGGTGATGGCGATGGCGAAATTTTGGAAACATAAAAATTGAGATGATTTTGTGCTACCTTAAGTTGTTACTGACCTTGTTGGCTAGTACTATCGCGATGTTGTTAGTGCTCATTCTTGTTGTACAAGTATCAATATGGGTCTCATGTTTTTTCGGATGCTCCTTTCTTGGTCGATTTACATTATCAGTTCCGCATGGTTCGTAGCATCCTGCCAGATAGATGAACTAGATGCCTTTAGAAAACATCCACAAAGGTTTCATTTTTTGTCCTACTTCAAAACTTACTTTGTTGGGGGCAGATGACTACCTCATCACATAGCAGCGTTCGACGAAGGGCACATGAGCGAAAAAAATAGCATTGGATATGAAATCTTGATAATAACGCGACATCCACTAGCTAAATCTGAAATCTCCTATCTAGAAGTCATTATAATATCGTCATGTTCATACTGGAGCGGTCTGTCTGGGTAGCACTGATTTTGGCTCTGTGTAATATTCTGTACAAGATTTCATCCCGGGTCTGTCAGCGTGTTCCTTCTCAATAATGATCATCTCTGAAGATGTAGTTTTAGTGTCGTGAACTTAATCACGTGGAATCCGGAATTCTCATCGACACTATCTATTAGCTCCAGCTGAAGATACACGCAGCAGACGCACGATGTTGACTCTTCGTTCGGGAAAAACTACAACAGGAAGAATCAATGAATAGGTTCTCGTTGTATGATGGAGAAAGATGAATGGCTCGCGTTGTACATGACTTGAAGCAAAAGGTATAAGGCACGGTATCGGCAAAGCAGGAGTTCGGTACAAGAATATTCTTCAAATATCTCAATTCCAATCAATCTATGCACGTAGTAGTCAAATCACAGGACGGTCGGATGGAAGATGGAAAAAAGATAGATACAGTCTAGAATAGAAAGAATCACATGTTGTTGTTCAGTGGCAGGCATTGTGTGGAAGAAAAACAAAATAGGTATAATTTATTATACATGATTCATTCTCGATTTCTTGTTTTTTTTTCTCTACGCCTTGCTAGTGGACACGGCTGATGCGAACGTCTTCGCTTTCGCAACAACTGCAGATAGCACTACTACAAACTAGATCTTAAGTGGTCAAGTTTAATATATTGAATCGACATGCACACGAGGTTGAGTCGGAAGCGCTTTTGTTTCTTCTTCCGACGAAGATGCAGCTGAATCTCCATCAACCTCAATACATAGTGGGCGAGGATGGTTTCAAAGTGGACGTTTACATTCCATGATCCCCAATCGCTTTGCACTCACTGCTCTCCGAAATACTTAGGGCGCTTCACCTGTGTCACGACAAGCGAAAACTCAGAACAAAACTAACTTCCACAAATTTCAAAAGGAAAGACACAAGACCCAAGCCTACTATCTACTCATCAGCTGCTACCCCCTTTAATCGTCTACCTTTCTATCCGGTACTGCAATTGATTCAGGAAACAAGACCTATACTCTAGCGCTGCTTCCTATGAATATGTGGTAGAAAGTCTTCATATATATCTCTATCCAGCAAGCATGTGGATGATCGATGATATAGATCTTCTACTTCTAATGAAAACTAATGAAAATAGAGTTCATGTCATTTTTTTGCTCTGCTAAGCTAGACTCCCTCACATGCGACTGCAGAGGCCGCCGCCGCCGCCCTTGATTGCTTTCTTTCATTACACTGACAACTATAGTGGAAAAAACAACTGCTCCTCCACATCGTCTAGACGTTTACTTTTTACACCTCGTCGCAGCACGACGAAGAGACTTTCCACACGGATGAAAATACCCGAAGACACGGCGAATAAGACTAGTACCTCCGAAAAGAAAATCATAAATACTGCCGGACGCAACATCTTGCGCGTTCGCATCCTAGTAGTCCTCCTAGCCTACCGGCGGGATGACACAGTCCCAACAGGAACAGTCTACATAACTGCCTCTACTTGTGCGCCCATCTCTGCGCGCATCCGAATCGATCCTTATACTGTTACACGGCTGCAAAAACCAAATTGATATACCCTCAATAACGCATACTCGTCTACCTGCTAATATCGTCTTCTACTATTCATTGCTCGTTGACCTACAACTGTCTCATCATGGCTTTATCAGAACTATACCTGCACCTATACGAAGTACTGCTCTTCCCCCAGCTCCCATTAGAACATCCCCCACAGCTTGATACCGTTTACAAGCCCAAGCAAACCACGAACAAGCTTTTTCTATTAATTAATTTCGAAAACCAACCATGATTACCAACGACCATCAACACAAAGACACTGCGAAGTACTGGAAACAAAAACTCTACTGCCATTTTTATCGACTTTGACCTCATACATAGTGTAAAAGGTCAACGAACTGCATTTTCTTATTACATTTATGACTCTTCATCTCTGACTCTTCTGCTCACCTCAAACGCAGGTTGGAGCAGAGTACAACGAACGACGTAGTAACATCAATTAGCAAAAAAAAATACACAACGTACTACTTCTACTTACACCTGACTACACATTGTACACATTAACATAGATGACCTTCTACAAAATAAGTAATTCTATTTCTAATTATACTTAGTAAGGAATAATTGTACACTTTTCCAAAACAACACAACACACACACACACAACAGCAACACACACACAACAGCAACACACACACAACAGCAGCACACACACAACAGCAACACACACACAACAGCAACACACACACAACAGCAACACACACACAACAGCAACACACACACAACA